>JAUEJK010429385.1:0-14016 GCA_032274865.1 Eryngium alpinum
AAGCAGAAGGTCAACATTTACACTCTTCTGAATTCACCCTTATTAACTATATATGTATACGATTTCAACTGCAATGCCTAAATTTATATTCTATATATGTGTGTACAATATCAACTGCAATGTCTAATTTTTCCCTGTCTAACGCTCTCCGTAGAGACTGATAAATGCAATGGCGGAATTATGTCCGGAAGGTGAACAACACTTTTGCGTTATGCATTTATATCGCATTATGTGGAAGGACCACAAATGATTACTTCTCCGGAATTTGTTGTGGAATGCTGCAAGGTCGACGAGAAGATATCACTTCGACAAAAATTTGGAAGAACTGAAAAAGGTAACTTCTTAACTCCTTAACTTATAAATATTCATACGCATTAGTTTCATTCATATGCATTACTTTCATTCGGAGACTGACATTACCAAATATATGCAGATAAATAAAAAATGTTACCAATGGTTGAGCGAGAAGCCAATGCAACAGTGGAACAGGGTTGGATTTCGATTTTTATCGAAGTCTAATATATTCATGAGCAACCACAGTGAGAGCTTCAATTCCTCGATAAAAAAATATAGGCATCTTCCTATAATCACTTTGTTGAAGGAGATTCATAATGGGGTTATGACGCGGATTGTCGTGCGGCGGGAGAAGATGCTTCAGAAATGAGGAATGTGGTGTTCTAAGGCGCTTGAAAAATTAGCCACGTAAAATCCTTCAATTTTGAAATCTTAAAATATGATGTCTATGGTTCTAGCAAAAGTACTATATTTGAAATGCATTCTTTGTCTGAAATATGGCACGAAGCAAAGCTACAAGTTATGCAGTTCGTTGGTCGAGAGGTCGCACCTTCAGCGTCACAACAAGGGACGGGGGCTTCGAACTGGTTGTGAATCTGTCCGAGAAAGAGTGTACGTGCAGGAAATGGAAACTTACTGGAGTTCCTTGCTTTCACGCGGTAGCCTGCTATAACAACAAACAATTGAATGCGAAAGATGGAATTGACACTTGTTATCGCATTGAGCAGTTCTTAGCCACCTACAATCACTGCGTGGAACCAATAAATTGTATGAAATTCCTTTGACATACTCACTGCATCGTACTTGATAACTTTGTACTTTGTTAGTTTCATTGTTGGTTTCCTGTGGCACAGGTATGGAATTTTGGGAGCCCACTCCTTATCCACAGCCATTACCACCAGATGTCAAGGTCGCTCCCGGTCGACCTAAGAAGAAAAGGGTGAGAACAAATGTTGTTACCGAAGATGGTGAGCATTTCAAGAGAACACGAACGACGGTTCGTTGTGGCTACTGCAAAGAGTGGGGGCACAATATCAAAACTTGCCCTACTAAGGTAAGTACCATTGTTATTCTTTGCATTGGTGGAAAATGAGTGCCATTACTGAATGTTCTTCTTATCTTGTCATTGCAGGCAAACTATCGAAATGAGAACAGTGCAACAGAAGGTGCAGGTAATGAGGCACCTCAGCCACCAGAGACCACTGTCTTAGGACCATCACAGCCCCAAAATACAGAAACACAACCAATTGCTGTCGAAAAATCAAGGCCCTCGACTTCGGCTGGCGGGAAGAAAGGAAGGGGAAGACCCAGAAAGGCAGCTGCGAAAGACAAGGATGAAGCATCTACTCCACTGACCATGGAAAAAATGAAAGAGTTACTCACATCATCGAACTAAGATTTCAGTTGCAGGGAATGGTTTTTTTTTTGCATTTAATGGGATATTTTGCGTTTAATGGGATGGTTTTTTGCTCACCAACTTTGAATCTCACCAACAACATGTTTTGTTAACTTTGATTTGGAAGTTAGGTGATAGTTGGTTGTTGGAACTTATTCAATGTTGAGATGTGTTAACTTGATATAGGTAGAGAGTTTAATGCTCAAATTTTAATGTAACCACCAACTTCTGAACTTGTGGTGCTTAAATTAATACATTCAACATTGTTCATATTGCTCTTTATCTTCTTTCATATTTCAGTGGCCTATTTAATCCTCAATTTGCTTAATTATTTTCATTGTTGCTGTTTATGTGTATTGAAGAATGTAAATGTGTACTGAAGATGGTAAATATGTACTGAATCAGGTAACTGACAAACAAAATGGTATTGATTCCATTCGACAAAGAACATCACAAACAATGAAAATTGTGATACACATAATCCGTACTATAATAGCATCACCAATAAACACATAATCCCTACTATAATAGCCTAAAATTAACTACGAAATTTCCAAAACAATCAACTAGGATCATCACTGATGTTGTTGGACACAATCAACAACAACACAAACCAAACAATCACCACAAAGAAACCAAACTTTCTCTTGCTCTGCTTCTGCAGTTTCTTCACCTCCACTGCATGCCTCTCCTCTAGGGCTTCAATTTCCCTCCTGTGTTGTTCTCCCATCGCATTCAAAGACTGAATCAACCCAGAAACAACCTCAGTAGCCCTTATAGGCAGAGCTTCATCTATCCAATGGAAGAAATTGCAACCTTGAGGGTAATCAACACAACCGAAAAATCGACGCCCATCGTTATGTTCAGTCCATGCCGTCCTCCGTACATCCACTTTGCCACAGTTACACATCACCATCTTGCCCCAATTTTTGTTTCTACGAAGAAGACAGAGGAGAAGAGAGAGAAAATTAGGAAGGACATATACAAATTGGGGTAAATAAAGCTAATTGGGCGTACTTATAAATACTAAAGCTACTAAACCCCTACAACTCTGTTAATCCATCATTAGAATGCTTAAATCACGTTTAGGGATAAAGTAACGGCCAAAACTAACGTGCAGTAGACGGCAGCCACCATATCGTTTCTCGGATACAAACGTTAGCCACCGATACGTAATTTCAAAAACTTGGCCACCATAATAAGAATCGGTGGCAAACTTGGCCACCGATATGTAAATAGCCCTAAATTTAATTTATCAATACCAGTAATAAATTTTGTATTATCTTTTGTACAGAATTTAATGTACTATGCCTGACTGCATATATCCATTGTATATATAAAAGAACTTCTATATTTTATATTTTAATTTTTTGAAAATAAATTTTTATTAATTTTTACTTTTTATTTCTTATGTATTATATTAAATTTTCATATAATTTTATATTTATAAATTTTACAATTCTATATATTATATTTATATTTTCTATACAACTTACTTAATATTTTTATTAACTTTATTTATTAATATAATTTGATTTATATTTATAAAATAATATATAAATTATTCGATTGAATTTAAAATTTAAATATATTCTGAATATAAATTTAATTATTATATATTAAAAAAAATTATTCGTCTGATTTTATAAATTTATATTATTATTGTTTTATTTTCCATATCCTTTAATTAATAATAATAAAATTAATTAAGTTTAAATATCTTATAAATATAAATATTTTATATTAAAATAAAATATTATTAAACTATATATAAGCAACTTTAATATAATTCAGATTAAATTTATCAGACATATTTCAAAATTCTTATTATATATATATATATATATATATATAAAGAGGTTTATTAAAATTATTTAAAATGAATTAATAAATTTAACTAAAAAATAATTATTAAGTATTTTATCTTTATATTATATAAATTTAATATTTTAAAATAAATAATATGATATATCAGTTTTATAAAAAAAGTAAATAAATTTACATAATTAATAAGAGTAATAACTGTTAATTTTAATTTTAAATTTAAATTGTATAATAAATTTATTTTATAATAAAACTTAAAATATGTTGTAAATATAAAAAGAAAAACTTTTAAGAAATATAAAAAATAAGCTAAAAGTACTATAAAAGTGATATGTTAATTGTATACTAGTTTTTTGTCCTTATTTATTATATTTTTCAAAAATTGTAATGTGTATATAAAATATTTTAAATCGTGTGAGTAACTTAAGCTCTATAAGGCAAACATTTTAGATACACTAATAATAACATAAGGCAACTACAACTTTCTTCTTTCTAATTTATGGTCTGAGATTTCAACAACAGTTTCTTCAAGTAAAGGTAATATCAGACATTTGAAAATTATTTATCTACAAAATTATACACAAAAAATAACTAAAAAATTGTGCAGAGTTGATACGAATATTATTATGATATCCCATAGACAGAATATGATGTTGAAAGCATTATGTATCTTGGCAAAAAAATTGGATAGACGACTTGAAATGGGAGGGAATGAACGTGGTATTGGTAGCGTTGGTTGTTCTTGCATTTTGACCATTTTCTTTCGCTTTAGTTGAAGGAATTGCTACATACATGTGCATATTCTGATGCCAACACTCCTCGTCTAAGTTTTACATTTGGGTCTAATGAGTAAACAGAAGCAGCTCACTTATCTAATGGTACCAAGCCTTCTTGCCATTCACCCTTAGGGGGAAACAGCCTAAACGCTGCCATCTGCTCCTAGGTGTTTATTTGGAGCCCCCCAAATAATAGTGTCGATTTTGGCTCGAAGTATCGCTCCAGCATAATATGGGTCATGGTTCAAGTTATACATTTGATAAGGTCTTTAGAGCATGACATATGAAAATTCAATGTTAAAAAGGAAACTGTTACTGGTTCTATATAATTTTTTTTTCTAAATTTAATCTTTCCAGATTCTATTGCATATTAACTTTTTCATTGTGTGAGACACTGCTGAAATTGTTTCAATATTAAGGATGATGCCTTACTGCTGCATACTACCTGTACCAGTCTCAGAACTGTTGCTCCTGAAATTCTAAGAAACAAAGGCTACAGTGGTGCCACCTCCAATACATGGTTATGTGGCGTCATCTTGTATATAATTCTAAGCGAATATCTACCATTTGACAATAGGAATGTCACAGTTCTATTTCAAAAGGTATAAAATGTTTATATTCCCTTTGTATCTATTGTTGACCTTATGGAACAATGATAACAATTTCGAAATATTTAATTTGAATCTCTTGAGGAAGAAAGTTGTACTTTTAAAATGGTTGTCCCTAGGAGCAGAAGACTTAATAAGGCAAATTCTCGATCCCAATCCTTGTACTCGAATAACATGAATGTAATATGATCCAAATTACAAAATGAGACAAAGAAAGTGTATGTAAACCTGTTTATGCATTCAAATTTGTATTATGTATTACAAATTTATGTAATGCGGTTTAGGCAACACCTCATGCACTAAAAATGATGAAAAAAAAATATTACTATTAAAAAATTAAACCCAACATAAAAATTGAATGAGTAGTATTTTAATATAAAAAATTAAATATTATATATTTTTAAAGAATTTATTAAATTATTAAAGTATTACAAAAATAAAATGATAAGTAGATCAATACTCATAAACATTATCCTTTTATCTAAAAAGTTGATAAAATTATCAAAGTATAATTTTCTAAAATTTAGATCATATAAAAGAATTAGGCTAAAATACACTTTAAACCTTTTGGTTAGGTTATACGTACACATAACACATTTTTCTTAGTTTTGTACACTGCGACACGTTTGGTCTGTCAAAATTTGAAATCGACCCTTAAGCCGTGATTGGGCAACGGAAAGAGGTAACAGCGAGTGAACTGCCGTTAATACGTATTGGGAATCATATTATTCAATTGAATACGTATATAAAATTGTATATGGCTCCAAAATCAGATATTATATACATCTCTCCCTCCCTTTTTCATTTTCACCGTTGTTATCATTTTAGCTCTGTAAGTAAAGGTAGTAATGGCTTTTTTTTTGCAATTGTGGAGTAAGGGCAGTGATTAAAACATCGTGGACTGAGTTGAATCCAGGAAGAAGATTTTGGGGATGCCCACTTTACATGGTAAGAACCCTAATTTAGACTTATTTGCAATGTTAGAAGTCAAAGAATTAGTTGTGTGGATATTTGTGTAATTGCATGCTAATGGTAGAAGAGGATGTAATTTCTTGCATTGGGTTGATCCAGAGCCTTGTACCAGGTGCGTCAATGTCATACCTGGACTGTTGAGGAGGATTGATGGCTTGGAAAATGAGAATGGAGTGAAGGCAAAGAATGAGAGGAAGCTGATGATTACACTTGTGATTTGTGTTGTTTGGATTATATTCCTACTGAGCTACAATGGGAATGAAGAGATAAATGGAAATGGAATGCAGTTGCAGCAATTAGATAAATAAATTAGACGATAGTGGTGCTATTATATCTGGTCAATGTAATGAAGCCTTAAATGTGGATGTTTGGCTTAGTTTTAATGAATGAAAAAGTCTTTAATATGATATGAACTTGTCCCAGTTGTGAACATAATAGTGAGAACGTAGTAGTTGATTAGCAATGTAAAATAAGTAAAAGAACATGATCTTAACTGGTATATGACAGTGCAATAAAGTATGGCACATAAACAACAATAAGATGACATTCAATAAAATTCAGCTGAAGTTCCCATTGTGAACATAATAGTACCAAAACAATAAGTCTCCACAGTTAAATATCCAAATAGACATCACAAGTAACTAGTTGAGAACATAATAGTACCAAAACAAATAGTCTTTCACTACATAGTTTAATACTTAGATAATTGCATCAAAATAAAAGTTCCCATTGACTAAGGCTTATTCTGCAGATTCCTTGTCAGGCATCTCCACAGACTTGTCCTGATTTAGCAGATTTTTCTTGACCATGTCCAATACATCTGTCAAAGCCTTCTTTGTGACAACTGCTTTTCTATTTTTGATAAATCATTTTGCCTTGACATTGAAACCTCCAACCATTATTTTGAAATGTTTAACTGGTGGTCCCTGTGACTGACCAATCAGTGATGGTCCTGTGTAAGTTTGAGGAGGATCATAAGTGGCTCTAACTGGCTTCAGTTTTGTTACCTTGCACTGTTTCCCAGTCTTAGTAGCAACATCATCATCATCAATGACTAGAGCAGTTTCAGGAGTATTTGTGAACTGGGACTACAAACACAAAAAAAGTGTAAGGGTAAATGTGTAGTGTAAAAAAACAGTAAAATTAGTTTCCAAAAGGAAGTTTACCTCTAATGGAGGAGGTTTGTTGAGCCTACCACTTCTTCTGACACATATATCAGTTGATGTGTCCATTTGATTCACCTTTTTCTTTGCCTTGCCCCCTTCACTGCTTTCCTCCTCAGTATGAATTCCCATTTCAAGTGCTTTAGCTTCCTTTTCCATTCATGCAGCCCTTAAATCACTTATAAATAATAGCCAATTCTGATCTTGTATTATTTTTTTCTGCACTTCATTTATTTTTCTCAACTCTCCAATCTTCTTTTTGGCAGCTTCAAGTGGTGGTAGGTTGTCTTCTTCAACATGACCATGAACTGGAGTCACCTTGATTCTTCCTTTTTTCAGATCTTGAATCTTCCTAACACTTATATCAATGGGTGGTAGATCCTCGTCTTCAACTTCCACAGAATCCACCTTCTCTTTTCCTTTTCTACTAACATGATCCATGTCAGTGTTAATATCAACAACAGGTTCCCCATTTTCTTGTGTAGCCTGAGTAATTACAGGTGCATCCAGATCAATATTCATTTCCATAGCACCCTCATTTCCACCTTCGACATTCATCGGATGACCTCCTTCGACATTCATTGGCTGACCTCCTTTGACATTCATCGGCTGACCTCCTTCGACATTCATTGGCTGACCTCCAGTTTCTTCCTCTGTGTGTAAAACAACTTTCTTTTTTCTGCCCTTCTTGGCTGTAGAACTTGAACCTCCATCATTTTCATTTTTGTTAGGACAAGTCAACCTGTTATGTCCCACAGTCTTGCAAATTCTACACCTAATTCATATATCTACATTAAAAATGTCCCAAATGGTAGAAACTGCAAAAATATAAAGAAGAGAGTGTGAAGATATTACCTCAAACTGACTTGATTCTTCCTTGTAAGAACTTTGACACCTTCTTTTTCATAGGCCAATGGTCCTTCAATTGGATCTTGTTTCATTTTCCTCTTAGGTCTGCCTGTTTGTTTTTTTATGTTAGGAGGTTTGATAATAAATACTGTCCTCTCCCATTGGCCTTCACTATTCATTAGGTAAATTATGCATGTCACAACAGTTTTTTATTTGTTAAGCAACCAAATATCTTGAAACATAACAATGCAACATTAACTGTATTTGGAATAAGTTACATGAGTATCATTTTTTGAAATTCCTCACTCTGTAGCATGAATCAACATAGTCTTCAACTTTCTGCCCTAGTTTGTTTATACTTGCAATGGCATGATGACAAGGTATGCCATTACATCCCATCTTCGACATCCACATGTAGCATTGCTAAGATCCACTACAAACTTAGAGCCATTCATTGTTGTCACTTTAAATTGATTGTACCCTGCATAAGTTGCAAAACAACCTCCACTCCATTTTTTAAATTTGTCTATCAACTTGACAGCCTTTGGTGTGAAGCTTTCATCATCCCAATCCCAGGCATGTTCCCTTTTTCTTCTGTAACCTCTGCATTAGATAATCCCTTATCATTTCCAACATAACCATAATCCCCTGCTCCCTTGGAAATAAAATGGATTGGTTAAACGACTCGCACATATTGTTCAGTAAGATGTCACACTTAACTTCAGTCCCAAAATGGGATCTTGTCCAGTGTTGCTTGGGCACAACATTGAGCCATTCAAATGCACCTTCATTTTCTACCTTCACAATTTCCATAGCTGCATTGAAAGCTTCTACATTAGTTGCCCTAGCACAAGCCCACATCTTGTCCTTCAGACCCCCCCCCTATATTTTTTCTTGAAATTGTTGTGCATATGCCTAACACAAAACCTATGCTCAGCCATTGGAGCCACATTCTCAACAGCATTAATCAACCCCTTTTGCCTGTCACTTATTAAAATCCAGCCTTGTCCTAAGTCCATTTCAAAGTCTTGAACAAATAACTTCATAAACCACTCCCATGATTCCCTACATTCAGCTTCCACAACTGCATATGCAATTGGATACATACAGTTATTTGGATCAACTCCAATTGCACATAACAACTGCCCCTTGAAATGGTTTTTAATATGAGTATCATCCAGTCCTAAAACTTTTCTACAACCTAACTTAAAACCATGTTTTACACCACCTAAACAAATATAAATCCTCTTGAACACACCAGGATTACCTACATATATATATACACACAACTGTAAACAACAATATCCCCATATTTGCTCAAACTGACAGAAAATAAAGAATTGGCTAAAATATTTTACCTTCCTCAAACTCGATGTCAACTGTTGAATGTCGATTCCTCTTCAAAAGTTCTGATCTGTAGTCCCACAGCTTTGCATATTGCTCTCCATCTACTCCATTTATTATCCTCAAACATTTTCTTCTTGCTCTCCTTAACACCCATTTTGGAAAATCAATCTGCAGATCCTGGATGACTTTTTTATGAAATGATGGGATCTTCCACTCTGGATTTAGCCTAAAATCATTGAGGTATTTACTGGCCAAAAATCCAGAGTTGATGAGTGGAAGCCCCTTTTGTTGTCTGCAGCATGTATGGTCTGCCATTAAGACATAAACAAAGCAGTAGTAGGATTAGATATATAAAGGAGAAAATAAATAAATGCAATAACAAAAGTAGGCATGTGAATAAAATAAAATAAATATACTTGGTCCCACTTTCTTCATTTGGAATGACTTATCCCAATTTATTGATACATACACAAACCACTTGCATGGAGGCTTACACACTGCTCTCACCCTACTCCTCTCAGATTTTTCAAAACTCACCATTCTTCCTTGTTTATAACTGTGTTTGATAATTGCTTCCCTCAATTCAGTATGATCTTTAAAAATCATTCCCACTTCCCATTGAGGATCATCAGAGTCTATGTAGTAAGGAACGTCATGTTTCTTGTTCCTTGTAGTGTTGTCATCCACATTCTCCACCTCTAGTATACTATGAAAATAAGAAGAATCATCTGATTATCCCCCTTCACTGCCTTCTCCATCATCATTGCCACCATCGTCATTGTTAAATCCAAGCCCATCTTTAATTCTCCCTGCCCATTCAGCCCCCAAATCAATATTAGCATAGAACATCTTGTCGTCTTCTTCACTCATATCGTAGTCACTATCCACAAAATCATGATCGTCTAGGTCATCGCTCCAGTCGCCAACTCCATTACTATCATGTCTTTCATAGTCATCTGGGCACAAGTTTTCATAAGCATCTGGCCGGAAATAATCTTCCTCATTACTGTGGTGGACATACAAATCAGCACGATAATTGTTTTCTTTGCCGTAACCCTTCAATTTCTTAACATCCTCTTCACCTTTGATTAAGAAAAGTCTTGTATCCAAACACTTCCCACGCAGCCTAAAGTAAAAACTAACTAGTCCACAATGACCTAAAGCTTTCACTTTCAAATACAAATTATTAAAAGTTAGGTTGTCAACATCAAAGTAATCATATGTTGTTAGTGAACCTCCAATATACTCAGTGTGAGGGATCCATTTCAGTACTTCACCATGATACAACCTCACACTTAAATAGTCATCTGCATCTACAAACAAGAAAACAACAAAACTCTAGATTCAAAATCTATATCTTCACAGTAAACAAAATATATGCATGCAAAACCCACAAACGAACAACTATCTACTAACACAAAGTGTACATTTATTTGAAGCAAAAAATTATGTTCTCAATAATTAATCAAACAACTTAACAACAGAATGAGATGACACATACCATATATGGGAGAATCACCAGTACTATGATCTCTAATTGACATCTTTAGGTTCAATCGGCACTAAAGTAACAATCGCAACTTCAAATCTTCTTAACTCCAAAACCCTCTATGTGTTTATCGAAGGAATGCAAAGGGACTTTGATATTACAATTTGTACACTACACTATGTATTTGTCTTTATACAGACATTTATACCCCTTTCACTTTTAACCATCGCCTAGCTAGCAATTGCAGTTCACGCGTGCTCTTTCTGTTGCCCAATCACGGCTTAAGGGTCGATTTCAAATTTTGACAGACCAAACGTGTCGCAGTGCACAAAAACTAAGAAAAAGGTGTTATGTGTACGGATAACCTAACCAAAAGGTTTAAAGTGTATTTTAGCCAAAGAATTAATGTTTCTCGGTGATACCTCGCATTGTAAAAATTAATAGTATTTTATGAATTATATATATATATATATATAAATTTATAAATAATTTGAATATACTGAATTTTTTATTTATTTAAAAAATGAATATACTGTGTATTTTATTAATATAAATAACATATTAAATATAATAAATTATTTTTATTTATATATTTAAAACTCTAATATGATCAAATATAAGAAAAAAGTTTAATGATTACTAACATATAACATTATGATGATCCGGATTGGACTAAGTTTCCAAACCATGACAAAAATAGTTAAGCTAGTAAAATATAATGGATTCCAGCTCCAAAATTATGAGCAAATACAATACCAACAAATAATATTTCAACAAAATGAGGATCATGATACCACACTCTGCATCAGCTAGTGTTTGCACAGAATTAAACACAACATTCCTAATTTCAGAGAGATATTCTTTGCCAAATATGTTAAGTTCACACAAAATAGAACTTCAGTTAGTTATATTATATAGGGCAATTTTAAAGTTGTAAAATTCCAAAAGTACTTCAAAGTGCTCAAAAATAAAACATCCAGATTTTTTGATAGAATATTTATCAAGGTCTGCATAAAACTATTGCAGACCATGTTGAATAAATTAGTTCAATTAAAGGTTCAAGTAGCCGAGACTGCTCAATAATATGCACATGTTAATAAAATGATGATTTGTTAAGGGTTCAATTGCATCCTTGGCTAGACACTTGGTTGAGCGGATATAATCTGATAAGGATGCTCTATTGCAAGAGTGACAAATTATGGAAGAATAAATTAGCATAGAAAATCAGTGATCCAAAAATAATAAATTAGAATTATGTTGTATATTTCAAGTTTTAAGCTGTGATAGATATTATCGTTCTCTTTGTGGTGATGTATATCAGAAGCTGACAATTGAAATATTAATTTATCTAAAAACTTGAAAAAGAATTTAGCATATGTTTATTCATTGCCAATGAAAAGACAGGTGGCCATCAATGGAGCTGGTATCTGCGGCCCAGTTGCTAGTAAGTATTGTAAGTCAAAGGGTATCAACTCAATTATTTTTAGCCTCTTGGTGGCGTATGAAGAAAGACGATCAGGACTACTAAGCTACAGACTCGTAAACCGTTTTATCAATTTTTTGATTTTCCCTGGCCACCCTTTAGCAGTAAAGGAAAATGGAGTTCCACGGTGCACTACCTCACTGTTATAGTACATCTCCAAAGTATAATATCAAGAGATGTTGTGGTTGAAAAAAGGAATCTGATTTCGGATTAATTAAGATGGAGCGCTCCATGAATATATCAAATTATATAGAAAATATATATATGTCGGACGCAAGAGTGAGCGGGTTAACCCGCACGCGATTGACACTTACTTTTATACCCCTAAGTTGTATTATAAATACAAAAATAGAAAATAGATATAGATACATACTCAAAATATGAAGTTCAAATGCGAACTACAATAATTTATATTTCTTCTATGCGAGTCCATACTTTAGTTCTTGCCTTTTTATTAGAATCTCATCAAGTCCAGAGCTATTAGTTATATGAAAACGACATCAATAATAAGTTTCCAATGACATATAGTAGTCATAACAATCCCTTTGGGTTAGTTGGGTCTTCCTTATTTTTGTTCTAGAACTACTTTAATAGATACTAAAATATGTATGTTCTTGTACTACATTAAATTTGTGACACTGTTGCAGATGACGGATGACTGGGTCTCCTAAGTTGAGAAACAGATCAGCACCCAATACACTTTCAAATTACAGATAACTACCACCTTTCCCGTTTAAGAAATGCCTAGCATAATAAGCATAAGTAGTGATATAGCTCCCATTAAGGATAACAGTAGAAAGAATGTCTCTCGCTAACATAAAAGAATTGGAAGGACAAAACAAACAACCCCAAAAACAATAACTTTATCAAAGCAGATAATAGGAGTAGACATTAATGTTTTTATATCATAAAAAATAGTAATATATACGTTGGGCATTGAGTAAGTATCATTAACTGATAAGAGTCAAAAGACTGGGTAGATGAATTATTTTTGGAGATGGTTTCTTTGCTCTAGATACATAATCTGAATGTATGGAGTAACATAATAACTTACCCGAGTAAATACTTTGATTGCTATTTTAGTACTACTGGTGAGGTCGTATGGAGTGGTGGAGAGTGTTGTAGACCTGAAATTAGAGGACCCCGTTTGATCGACCATATTTACAGTTGCCTGGTACAGTCTGTTGGACTGTACTAAATGGCACATTGGTTATACCTACAGAAATTATATGTTGTATAATAAGTAAAATATCGTAACAAAAGCCCTTCTGATTTTAATGTTTGAAACATAATCATAAGATTAATATCAATGAATAAGGGTGGATGATCAGGACTTATAATTGGACTAATGTATGTTGAGTGTGCAGATGAACCCGAGTCAAAGGTTACAATATTTTTTTGTAGAATTTGAATGTCACTGAAAAATTATCTCCAAATAACATAATACATCATAATACATTTGTCTAATATCATAATACATCATAATACAATCAAACTGTGAAACACGGTAAAATTTTGAATTAATTACAAACCTGATATCGGCTGCGTATTGGAGAAAGGTTGAATAGAAACAGAGCGACATGATCAATTTGAAATTCAAAGCAGTTATTACTTCAGATAGGTTTGGATATACACCGAGTTAACCTGATGGGTCAGGGTCGACCCGTCTTAAAAATGACAAATTACTCAAATGCCCAAATTTTGTACAATTACTACTAAAAAATAGAGGGCATAACGCATCTTTTGGCAGAATTCACTATACTAATGGATTAAGAGATTATAGATTATAGATATGTGCACTTTTTTACACGTTAA
>JAUEJK010429492.1:0-14015 GCA_032274865.1 Eryngium alpinum
TCAATTGAAAACTTAAGAGGTTTGATGTGTGCAGAAAAAAATTATAAGGTCTAAAATGTACAAAGGTCAAACTTAAAGGGTTAAATTCGTATTTTAGCCCAAAGATAATGGGTTCAGGAAGAAATGGAAAGGATGAGGAAAGAAAAGAGAGGATCTAAGAAAACTAAAGAAAAAGAGAACAAGGAGAAATCATAGAGAGAAGCTAAAGCAAAGTTTGCTTTGGACAATCTCAATCTCTATCAGCAAATGGAAGAGAATAATTCATTGGATCTTGACACTGTGATAATGGTAGAATGGAGGCATTTGAATAATACAAATAAGCATAAGTTAAGGGTGTTAAGGGCAAGGCACAATCAGAGAATAGAAAAAGCGCAGATGGATGAATTGGAAGAGCTCAAGAGGATTGAAAGGGAGTTTCAGCAGGAGAAGTCTATGGCACCAAGTCAATAATCTGTGGAGCCACAAGCTCACTCTTTATCCACCTCTCAACAGCTAACCTCTGACATGGCTCAAGTTAGTAAACCTCAAATAATTCCTCAATCCACTGCTATTGTGACAATTTCTCAACCTCCACCCATTTCTATACTTTTACCTCTAGCAACCCCTACCATTGTATCTTTATCATAAACATCCAGAACCATAATTCCTACATCACAAACAGCCATCTCCATAACTCTTCACACTTCCACTCTAGAAAACTACAAAATTCCAGACAAAGAAATAATCCCAACCTCAATCAGACCAGTCTTTAGGGCCTTCCCTTACATTATAGATCCTTGGTCTAGGATTGAGATTCAAACCAGAGTGCTTCCAGCTCCAAGCAATGCCCACATAAGTCATTTTGATCTCAGCCAGTTGAAAGTTGTCTATGTCTACAACTTCATCAACTATTTTCCAGCAACCAGATCTATGAACCATGGCTACTTACACTCCTACAAATTTTCTTAATGATGTCCACAATAGAGTTCTTCAAACTAACTCTTCTGGTGAATAAAGAATCTGGTGTACCATGAAGGATAGATCTGGTAGTGCCAATAACAACAAAATGGATAGTTGAGAGAAGACTTGATGATTTAAGTATGATAATAAGAAGGGTAAATTGAGCAAATCTAGGCAACAAGTAACTCATAGATTTTTTACAAAGAGCTATGAAAGATCTGCATTTTCAAAATGACTGGATTGAGAAGCATGAGTTAGAGTTCAAGTATGACCCTCTAACTCTGGTATGGTAAAAAAAAAAAAGGAATTGCCACCAAAGAAGTTTGATTTCAGGCTTGAAGAGGATCTTCCACTACTCACAAATATAGAATTTGAGGATGTGTTCAAAATCATTGAACCATTGAAGGCATTCATATTGAAGATGTTCAGGAAGATTCTTCAGCAGTGTATTGACAGACATGAGAAGGGAAGACCACCTCACAAAGTCATTGAAGTTCAAGAATGGCCAAAAAGGGTTGGACTTGGAACTAGCTGGTACAATCCTCCTCCTAAACCTGTGAAAGAAGGTGAAATTTCAGTTCTTGAGGAATTCACTGAATGGAGTGACATTGGTCTTGGTGAAGAGAATATAACAGAAGAAGAAATATTAAGGAGGCAATGGACAAATCTAAGTCTTAGAGACTTTTTTGTTCCTGAAGGCACAGACACCAATGATCAGTATGCTCTTGAACATAAACTTGTAAATTATGTACAGTCTTTTATTTTTACAGTTTTTACTTTATAAAAGATTTTACTTTTCAAAAAGATAGTCATTCATTTCTCTGTTATTAGGTTTTGACATCATCATTAAACCTTGATTTATGCTTTGATCTTAAAAGCATAAATAGTGGGAGATTGTTATCTTTTCAAAAATATTATTTCCAGTTTTCATTTGTAAGTTATCTTTTACATTCTTAGAGAGAGAAATTTCTTGTATATGAGAGTGTAGAACTTTGAAGCACCATTAATTTGGTGAGGTTACTATGTTGGCTTGAGAAAAGAAAATCTTCAATCTATTTACCCAAATATTGTTGATAAACTTCTGTGTATCATTGCACTTTACATTCTGTGATTGTCTTGTTATTCTTGCATGTTAAGTTTCCACCTTGAAAGATTTTCCTTAGAAGTTTTAAAGTTCGAAAAATAAAGAAGCTGTGAGATTGTATTCAAGCCCCCTTCTACAATGTCAGAAGACATTATTTCATTCTAAACAATCAAATTACTTAATATATATATATATATATATACCTATATATAAAGAGACAAATAAATGATCTTTAGTTGTGTCAGTAATTCATTAATTTTAATAATTTCAAAATAATAAATAATACTTTATATCATATTAGTATTAGAATTTAGTCGATATAATATAACTATAATTATATTTTACCTACTATAGTTATGATTTAGCTATAACTTATTAATTTTATTTGAATACTTAATAATATAATAGAAATTATATTCGTATATTCTTACTATAATTAGGATTTAGTTGCAACATTACTTTATTTGAATTAAAAATTATATATACTTAAACACTTACTATTATATTACTTTGGTGTCAGTAATTTACTAATTTTACTAATATATATATTAAAATTTACTTTGTATAATAACTATAAATGTCTTTTATCTATTATAATTGGAAATTAGTTACAACTTATAAACTTAATTATCTTTTTATATATATAAACTTAACTCACTCTTCATATATTATTATTCTTTTATTATTATTATTATTATTATTATTATTATTATTATTATTATTATTATTACTATTATTATTATTATTTCATAAATACTTAATTATTTTTATCTTTGAAGAAATTAAGAGTTTAATATTATATTACATATATTTTTATTAAATATTTTTTTTTAAGTTAGTTATCATGGGAATGAGGAATTTAAAATTTTAATATTACACTTTGTATAATTTATTTATTTCATCTTCAAAAAGTAAAAATAATTTATTAAAATTTTAATATATATACATTAATTATTAAAGAATAATTTCTTTTAATTTAAAATATATTTTAAAAACGTTTATTAATAATTCGTGCATCGCAGGGTAATTTGCTAGTAAATAATAAAAGATTAATTAATAAAATATAAGTAGGAAATGAAGACTTTATATTTAAGTAGGATATTATTTTTTATTTAATTAGAATTATGCGAGAAAGACTTAATACTTAAGTCGGACATGACTTCTTATTTAATTAAAATTATAATTTAGTTTTAAATATCAAATTATTTAATGCTTAAATATTAATTAAAAAGTGACGATGATTCCGCTTTAATAATAAGGTATAAATTATTTTAAATATAGAATATAGAATATAGAATATAAAATATAAAATATTATTTTATTTTATTAATTAAATATAAATAAATTTTATTATTTTCTACCTTTTAACATTAACATAAGTTACACCTACAAACACATACCGATATATACATATACGAACTGTTAATCTGTTACACATATATACATATATTATTATGCATAAATACACACCCTGCACACTATCACACACACTGTTATATATATAAACACACACTATTTATAGACACTGTTATATGTATATATGTGTTAATCTGTTACACATATATACATACACACACTGTTATATATATAAACACACACTATTTATAGACACTGTTATATACATAAATACACACGTAACACACCATTATATAAGCATACAGCGACACACAAATACATATACTCAAACTCACATATTCTCACATATTATTACATTGCACATCTAATTACACACTTAAAAATATACAATTATACAAATACCTAATTACAGACATGTGTATATCCAATTAAATATATTTATACTCAATTTTAGACTTTACTTCAACGGCTCGAAAAGTATTAATCTGTAATCCAAATTAATTTCTGTTTCTATCATTTCTTTTAAGATATTCATCTTAGAATATGTGATCGTGTGTATTTAGGTGGATGATATCGTGTGTTCTTATGTGTTGTTTATTTATAATGAAATAAATAGAATTTTAATATATTTTAATAAAAATGTTTTTAAATAAATTAAAAGTTAAAAAGATTGGAATCGAAGCTGGATAGAACCAAATCAGAATCAACATTTTTAGAACCAGCGGTCCTTAGAATATTCAAAATAAATAAATCAGAATCAACATTAATTTTAGAACCGCAGTCCTTAGAATATTCGAAATAAATAAATAATAATCGTGCACAATAAATGCTAATAATTTAAAATAAATAACCGCTAAATTATATATATATTATAAATATATTCTTAAAGTATAGTACATAATTTAATACAATACAACATTTAAGAAGATAAGAACACTCACCTCATAAATTTTATTATTTAAAAAGTGGTCAAATATTCTAACCAAGTTAACAAGAAGTAAACTACATCAAAGCGTTGGAAAATAGTGTAACAAACTTGCACTCAGACTTGGTGTTGTTTTTTTACGGGCCTGCGATCATAATATAACCACCAGAACAGAATGCCAACACAGAGACAAGGAAGGAATAGAGCGGGAATGAGTAACATAGAAAAGGCGAGTGGTCTTGAGTGGGTAAGAACCACAAATGTCCCGGCCATAAAAGTGCCCATCATTGCAAGAAGAGAAACAATGTTGAGGACAACAGATACATTGTTTAGTATTGATACTGGGTGGGGATCTTGATATAGAGATGAAATAAAGTAGAAAAACAAAGAAGTAGTCGAACATAGTAGAGCTATTGCGTCGGCTACCATACATATAATGAAAGCTGCCTTCCTTGAGAGGACGGAGGTTCCCTGATTTGATTTCCCTTCATTTTGATGGTAACCACCTGGCATGGTGAAACCTACCGTAAAAGTGACTGTAGTTATTAGTGCTGTCACTATTATCTGAGTATTTGTCCTTTCTTTGTACACTTTAACATTTTCTTTCATTTGCTCTGCCTTCTTTATTTTAAACTTTATGTTTTTTCTAGAGCATGCGCTTGTGGGCACTTGATCGCTTGTCTTAATTTCCTGCCCGCTCCTTCCACCCCAAATGTATCGTTTCTTGTCATTTTGGATATCCTCCAGTTCTTCTTTAATCTGTAACTATAATTGAAACAACGAATTAGAGAATAAGGACATGCTTCTAAAATTTTAACTAGGTGAAGTATAAATAGTGTTTAAATAGGTCTAGGCCTTGATTGAGCAACAAAGGGAAGGACCCTCAGGGGTATATAAACAGATTATTTTGGTCATTACATATGTCCATTTGATATTTATTGTAATGTGGATTGAACTCGATATCAAAAGGCTCCTCCATAAATGTTGTAGCTGAGCGGTTGAATAATACTTTGATATACAGAATCTGACGTACATAGAATTTTATGCTAGATTGTTAAGATCATTTTGGTATTTAGTTTCAAATATTATGATACGTTATCAAAATTTTTACCTTGTGTTTGGGACTAAAATAATTGACTTAGGGTGTTTGACTAAGCTGATACCTTAGAATTTTTCAATTATATTAGTGCTAGTTTGTGGTTTTGTAGGTTAGGTATTCATACTGTTTTCATATTATTAAAACAACCTAGCTCCTTTTATTTTAAGTTGGGAGAGTTATTATCCTCCGAGACCAGTACATTGAAACTAAGAAAATAAAAATAGGCATTGTAAATGAAATTAAGAGTAAGATGATATATATAATTAACTTTTGTACCTGCTCTCCAATGATATCTTCATTAAAATATAATAAATCTGCAACAGTGAAATTGTCCTTGTTTTTTGCAAATTTTTTGACTTCTTCGTTTTCTGGGTCTTTTAGGACTGTTCGGAGCAGTGGATGTTTTATGAGCTCTGGACAGAAGCATCCACCCTTGACAAGCAGATGGAAAGGTGTATTGCCATCTTTATCTCCTTCCTTCAGGAGTTTCTCATCTGGACAGTCATCTAAAATGCACTTCACCAACTCTTTGTGGTTTTGAGACACCGCAATGTGCAGTATATTCTGCTTGTCTTCATTAACAGCAGCACATATAGCTCTATAATTGGGATTGGATTTATATACACTTATAAGTTCTTGCACTGTTGATATGTGGCCTGTTTGAGCTGCTATATGAAGAGGTGTCGTCTCCATTTGATCATCATAATATTGAGTTGGCTGATTCTTTTCTATAATTTGGAGTAGTGATACACAATTATGTAGTGCGGCATGGTGCATTGCTCTCCACCCTTGACTGTCAGGTTTCTCTACCTCAGTTCCCTTCTTTTCAAAGATAAGTTTTACACAGTCTGAGAAAAGACAGAGTTATATTTCTTTAATAAAATAAAGGAAAATGTTGTGTTATTTGAATTTTTTGTATTTGTGCTCATGAATTTGTTAATCGATATTTCTATCTTGAAATTAATTAAATAACATGCGTCAATATCATATTGCTAGTAAAAACGTTGTGGGAAGCAGAATGTATCAAAAAATATGGGTACACATACCTGCATTGCGACTTCTAATGGCAGCATGCAATACCGTTTTACCATCTGGACCATCTACAGCCACATCTTTCATGGCTTTAAGAATTGATTCAGTTACATCCTTGTGCCCCATCAAGGCTGCCAAATAAAGTGGGGTCTCATATCTTTGGTTTAGAGAATGTTGATCTGTCGGATCTGCTTCCAGTATCAACTCAACCATTTCTCTATGATTATTCCGAGCTGCAAAGTGTAAGGCTGTGTTCCCATCCACATTTGGTTTTCTAATAAAATCTATAATAGCATTTGGGGATACAAATCTTGTGGAATTACTAATGAGTGCTTTCAGTATCAACTTAACCACTTCTTTATGGTTATTCTGTGCTGCCAAGTGTAAGGCTGTGTTTCCACCCACATTTGCTTTTCTAATAAAAAAATCCGTTTCATCAGTTGGCGGTTCTAATCTTGTGGAATTATTAATGAGTGAACTGACCACACGAAGGTATCCTTTCCTTGCTGCAATATGGAGGGCCGTCTCATGTTTTGAATTCACCTTCTTCAGTAGATTCAAATGTTCATCTACAGCTAGAATAGCATCAATTTTTATATATTTATCCCACATAGCTGCAAGGTGAAGGACGGTATGTTTCCCGTCTGAAGTCACTTGATTTATTTTCTCCCGCAGTGCTACTATTGCATCATTATCCCCGGTGGTGGCAGCCAAATACAAGTCTCGATCCATAATATTAATGTTGTTTCCACTCTCCCTGTGTATGCAATCACTTTCCAAGCACTCTCTCTATGTATATATGATGTAGTATTGAGTGATGCTTACTATATATATAACTAGCTATATACCCGACTCAACTACAACTATATAAATGGAACCCAAACTAGCCTTAATCTCTTTCTAGCCAAACCTACTCCCTAGTAGAATTTATAACTTTTTATTATTTGTCCAGCCAATTCGGTCCAATCTGTCTGTCAACCAGCTGGCGTTGCATACTTGCATGTACACTGAGTATAGAAAATTTGTACATCCAAATACAGTAATACTAACTACCAACTGTTTAAAATAAACAATTGCCCCCGTAAAAATAAATATATAATATTGTATATATACTTTTCAGCCTACCTAACCGTTTACATTACAATGAAGAAATATATTATATAGATCTTATATATTATCGTGGAGGTAACTATCATTTTATATATTAGAACTATATATCTAACCGTTTATTATATAAAGTTAAATAAAATTGTTCTATAAATTCAATAACATAAAAAGTTAAATTAAAATGATTTTAAAATTTTAAAATTCTAATATTTAATTATTAATCAGTATTTAAAACTGACAACCGACACTAATCACTGTAGGAAATGTCTGGCGGTTAATGGACTAAAACATTAAAAAAAAAATACCTAGGAAACCAATTATACGAGGAAACCAATTAGCAAATCATCTATTAATTATTGTACTATTGTTAATATATTATGTAGTGATTAATAATATTTTTTAATTTTATATCTAGTTTTATTTTTCTTTTAAGAGTTTATTTAGAAATTTAATTTATTTAGTATAAATTTACGATTTATATTTTATTTTTTTATATAAATTTATAACTTTATTGATTAGAATTTAGGGTTTAGGGGTTTATGGTGTTAGGGTTTAGGTTTAAGGTTTAGGCGGGTTTAGGGTTTAGGATTTAGAATTTAGGGGTTTAGTGTTTAGTGTTTAGGTTTAAGTTTAGGGTTTAGAATTTAGGGGTTTAGGTTTAGGGTTTAGTCTTTAGGTTAAGTGTTTAGGTTTTAGGGTTTAGGCAGGTTTAGAGTTCAGGGTTTAGAATTTAGGGGTTTAGGTGTTTAGAGGTTTGAGTCTTAGGGTTTAGGGTTGCGGGTTTAGGCTAAACCCCTAAATTCTAAACTTGCCTAAACCCTAAATCCTAAACCCTAAATTAGCTGGACAATGGAGCATCAATACAGAACAACGCTTCATATCCTGCTTCATTGTTCAACTAATTTATCTTCTAGTGTGGACCACTTGATGTTGACATACTGCACTCCATATTCTTACTTAACTTGATTGGTAGGCAAATATTAACACATGTATTCTAGACCACCACCTTCCTTCCAAATTCTCCAAATTCTGCAAATTTGATAATAGAATTGAGGCTTCATCATCAGATTAAATCTTGATGCTACAACTGTCACTTAATCTCAAAGTTTTCTAATAATATTTCCTTCCCTGATAAAGAACTTTGCTTCCCTGATGAATTCGTAACCTGATGCATAGTTGTCCCCTGAAGTACAAATCTCCATTGACAGTAGAAATTTGTCCCTTGAAGCTTTATTGTCACCTGATGTTGTTTTCCCCTGGTGAACTACTTTTCTCCGGCAAACATTTATTCCATCTTTTACTCGTATAAATTCTATACAAGTATTGAGCAATTTATTTTAATACTATATCTAGGACATCATCATCATTATTACTTTATTCCTTACAATCTCCCCTTATTTATGTCTTATCAAAATGATAGGCATAAATCAAGGTTTCAGAGCTGACGATGATGTCAAAAGTAACAAAACTGAGAATATACAAAAGGAACTATACAATTAAATTGAAAGAAAAGTATTTACAAGAACTTATAATTGGTGATAAAACTATATTATCACTTAGATCTCATAAGCTTTGACATTTCATCAAGTGGATTGAATTGGCCAGCAGAAAAAAACTTATTGTTGCTTTTTCCATCGTCCTCTCTGCTGTTGTAACCAATCCCCACATGCTCATTAAATCCCCCTATTTCAATGTCAATAGTTTCCAGCTCTTTTCATATAGCTAGCCGATTCATTTGCCTTTCCAAGTGAGATTTAATGGGCTTCAGATTTACCCCTTCAGCATTCTTAATAATATCTTTAAACCTTCTCAATCTTTTCTGGGTACATGACCATATTCTGCCAAGAAACACTGTGAACTTTCCCATCCTCAAAGTAATCAACTCCATTCAGATCAGCATTATATCCTTGAAATAAAACAACCACTTGAGGATAAGTGCAGGTCCCCAAGTATTTAGAAGATGGCTTTATTCGTTGTCCTGAGCTTTCTCTCTTGATTAGAAACTTCATAATATGTTCCCTGACTTTGAGAACTTTCTCATTCTTTTTATATTTTATCTCATCAATGATATATTCCCAGCTCTGGTGTTGAGATGTATTCAATTTCTCTCAAGGATACTTTCTGATCAACACCATATTCATCAACATAAAAAAAATTCAATGGTTCACCATCAACATGAAATGTATCCAAAGAATCATTGGTTAGCCTCTGAAGATACTCAACTTTTTCAAACAGCTTTTGTCCAAGAGTAGATTTAGAGATTTTGTATTTACTGCAGTTGAGCTACCATCTGTCCATACACATAAAAAACTCCCAAGTTATATATCTTGACGGCTCATGTCTTCATTAAGTTTCAGAATAATCTCCTCTTGTATTTTGCTATTCACCAGGACTTGTATTTCCACCATCTTGGTTACGTACTGCTCAAATTTTTGAATCTTCAACCCAACACTTTTTGCAAGAGACGGTTTAGATTGACCTTTTGGTTTTAAAATTGGCATTACATTGATAGTTGTTATTCAGAATGAACTACTGAAGAAGAATTGTAGAGGGGGTGAATACAATCTTACAACTTTTTAGCTTTTCTGCTTTTTGAATTATAAACACAAACAAACTAAAATCACAACTGCTATGAAGAAATAAGAAATGACTTGAAAATTAAATCAACACAGAAAATATCAAAGTTCAATTGTATTAAACTTTGAAGATTTTATCTGAGATAAGCAATAATGCTTTCTCGGCTACAAATTCTCCAAAACAATGGAGCTCCACACATTTACAAAGCAAGCTTCATGAAATCTCTAATCATATTACGAATCAGAGCTGCTATCTTGCTAAATAATTGTAATCTCTCAACAATTAAGAGCTACAATCTCTCTCTGTATTTCTCTCAACAATACTCTTAATACAATGTAAACAATGATATAGAGAAAAGACCTACATAATGGCTATTTATATGAAGTAGAAGACAACTTACAAAATGAAGTTGTGAAATCTCCGTATGGTGTGGACCACTTTGACAATGACATTCTGCAATCTTATCTTTTCCTTCCATATTTGTCCAAGCAATCGTTTGCCACGTGTAGTCTAGACCACAGGTTCACCACCATTATCCGACACTCCAGTAACAGAAAATGTGGCTTCCTTTCCAAGCATAAAGACAAGGCATGCTTTTTATTGTTGCACCTTTAAACCCTTGAAGCTTGGTTGCTTTATCCTCGTATGAAGCTTTAACCCTTGAAGCTCTATTCCCATCCGGGGATAAATTCATACTTCCCCGTATGATTTTGAACCTTGATCCTTTTAACCCCTGAAGTACCTTAGGGCTTCCATTTGCTTTCTTCATGTAGACTTGACATCATAGAGTTCAAATATACCATATTCTAAGCATTCTAATTACAACTTGACACTTGTTTATTATTGAGTAACAAGGTCCTTATTAACCGAGATCAATTAAAATTATACAAGTAAGAGCTCTTATTTAGAATGCTTCTAAGGACATCATCATCTACTGCTCTTATTTAGAATGCTTCTAAGGACATCATCATCTACTCATTACTAATGCAAACCTAACAATCTCCCCAATTTATGCTTTACTAGTTTGGTAATCATAAATATAGGTTTGAATCTGATGATGATCTCAAAAACCAAAAAACATTATATATACTTACAATGAAAATTATACAAGATTGAAAGTAAATGCATTTACAGTATTTACAAGTCAAAAAAAAAGTTTATTACCACTTAGATCCTTTCTTCAGAAAGATCACTAGAAGTCTTGCCCAACACCAGACATATCAGATGGTTTTCTAAATTCTGCACATTGATATATCCTGTTGACTACTCTTTTCCTTCCTTGATCCTGTTAATTTCTCTGATGAGAGCTTCTCTGAACAATACCACATTGGCTTTCTTGCTATCTTTTAAGCATTCAATGACATCTTCATATTTCTTGAAATCACGTGTGGCAAGTTCAGACCAATCAAACTTCTCTTCTTTACCTTCTTTATTCAAGAACTTCACAGAGCTTGTTTCTGGTATGTAAAGAGGCAAGCTTGTTTGATAAGTTGTAGCACCCTTCACTTTAGGACCAACTCTTAAAGACTTGATGCTTTCTTCTTCCCTTTCATCCTTGAGAACATAAGGTAGAAATCTACTTCTCACCCTAATAACATCTTCATTCTTTGTTCCAATGGATTCTTCAATAATGTGCCTCATAGATGACATGGATAACTCCTTGAAATATTTTTCGTGAATGACTTGCTCCTCTCCATCAATGTCATAGTAAAATAATCTTTTGCCTATGACATGAATATGATCCACTTTATCATTTATATCCCTTCTTAATATGTCCAAGTGATCTATGAGCAAGTTTCCCAAAGGACCAACTCTAACTTTCCTTATAAGCAGTCTTGAAAGCTGATAACCATCAAGCTCCTTGAAGAAACTGAAGCTTATCTTTCTTTCCTTTTCATTACTGCCTCTACGAATCAAGAACATATAATTGACCTTATCCTTCACTCTTAATTGGAATTCATGAATTGAATCCACAAAGTGTTCAAATCTTTGATTTTCTGAATTAACCATTTCCATTGCTGACAAAGGCTTAGCAATCACAATTTGTAGATCTTTATTTTGATCATTCCTCTGACCTTTGGAAGAGTTGTCTTGACCCTTTCTTGAACTACCAGAATCTTGACTTTTAGAGATTTGGGTTGCAGATCTTGAAGGAATTATAGCAGAAGACCTAGAAGCATTACAAGAAGAACTACAAGAAGGAGGAGGAGTAGGAGGCTGAGTACTTGAAGACTTATGAGATATCTTGCAAGCATCAGGGGATTTTATGGTTATCCCATTATCCTTCTTCTTATATACTTTAGGCTCATCAACAATCTCTTTGCCCTTTCCTTTTCTTCTTCTCATCATCAAGCAAATCTTTAGCTTCATTCAATGCTCTCTCAGCAGCCTTATCTGTTTCTTCAAGAACTTGCTTCTGAATCTCAAGCATTTTATCCATCTTTTTAATTTTAGCATCTTTCTTCTTCTTGGTCTCATCTATTTCCTCAACCACAATTTTCTTCACCAATCTTCTTCTAGCTGATTTCTTTGGTTTAGACTTGGGAGCTTCACCTGGAATCTCTTCATCTGCAAGTTTTGTGATGTACTCCATGTGAAGCTTATCATAATACTCATTTTTTTGTGGGCAATGTGCAAAGCTTTTCATAAAGAGCAACATCAGCTATCTCTTCCTCAGTGAGCTCCTCATACTTGAAGTCTCCACTTTGGATCTGAGCAAATATTATCTTTGGTCTTGAATCCTTAAAATCCTTAGCAGGATTAGAACCCTCAGCATACTTGTTTTCTTTGGTAACTACCTTCTCCCCCTTTTTGGAAGCATCATCATAGCCAATTTTTTAAGAACTTTGAAGAAGGGTGAGGATAAAGCTGATATTGGAAGACATTTTCTGCTGCTCAGCTTCAAAAGAATCAAGCCTCTCAGACAAAGAATCTGTAACCTCAGCACTTCTTTCAATGGTCCTCTTCATATTTCTAATTGCCTTTTTATTAAGAAATGTCTCCACATAAGTCTTGAGATCAGCTATCGACTTCTTCATTGAATCTTCAGATTTTTGTTACACACTTTTACAGGTCTTAGCCATTAAATACTAAGTTTTTAGCTAGAATTGTTGTTGAGGATTATTGTTGGCCTTTAGCTCAATATGGTAGTAAATTAGCATATCTTCAAATTCTTATGGATCAAAGACATGAGGGAAGGTGAAAGGTGTAATATTTGGCTCATCAGCTGCAGTTGCTTTGTGATAGCCCTTTGGAACTTTATGAAAATCTTCATTTTCACCCTCGGAGACATCAGCATCGATATCAAAGTCCATATCTATATTATCTTCAAGAAACCCTGAAGTTAAGTTATCAATCCCTGGATGCAATTCTGGACATTCAGGGGATTGATCCTTAGCTTATTTTGCTTCAATTTCCTGGACTTCTTTGGAAATCTCAAGCACCATTTCACCTGTATCTTGTCCATTTCCAACCAAGCTAGAAGGATCCTTGGTGGCATAAGCCAAAATGACTTGTGTTGAAGAAGAACTTGCACCCATATTCACACCCACTCATATGTGTTGGCTCACTTCTCTCAGCTTACTGGCATCTAAGCCGTTGGTGGCACTCTTCCCAAGCTCACTAGCTGTGCTAACAGCTTTCTCACACTCACTCATTTTTTCCAAGGCCCTTTCAGGGGTTTGGCCTTGCTTCTCTCCACTCTTTTCTTTTGTACTCTCTTCCTATATTTTGTTTGACCTAGTGGGGTTCTTAAAGGGTGAGGGAAATTGTTGAGCTAGTCCCAACAAGGCATCTACCATTGAAGGATCAGTGGGAGATTGTAGATCAGGTGCAATGTGTCCCAGAGGCATAACAATAGAACTTTGGGAGGCTTGATTTTTCAAAGTGGTTCTATT
>JAUEJK010429599.1:0-14014 GCA_032274865.1 Eryngium alpinum
CCCCCCCCCCCCCCCCCCCCGAGGGCTCTCTAGTGCATAAATTTCTCCATTGACAGCTTTTTGCCCTGGTTCCCACAGACGACGCCAAATGTTACAGATCAAAATATCAAATTAAATAAAGCTTACCTGGATGGACGAATCCCTAAAGATGAGTTCCTGACTCTCCTCGATCGATCGCCGGTAAACTTGTAAAAACCGGTGGGTGGTGGTCCCACCGGGAGGACTCGGGTGCAAGAATAAGTAATTGAATAATCTGTATATTCACTGAGTTGGAGCTAAAATTGCATACCTGATTATGATAATTTATCCTCTTTATGTAGGCGCGGATTAGGGTTTCAGATCCCTAATAGGAATCAGAATCATATTTAGATGGTAATTACTTTTACCTTATTTCTTCTTTCTTGTCACCCAAGATTAGGGTTTTCTTAGGATACTAGATTTACCTACAAGATTCACATCCTTATTTGGACTTACCAAAATTCTTTCTAGGGTTTCTGCACTAAATTCGTTCTAGGGTTTCTGCACCTCTTTAATTGAGACATGCCGTTTTGGGCCTTTATCGTATTGGGCTTGTTTTATTCCGGTTTGGATCCGGATCGTGCCTACTTGGGCCTTAGTGTTTCGGACCCTATTTTTTAACCACTACAATATACATACATATATATATATATATATAGAGAGAGAGAGAGAGAGAGAGAGAGAAATCTAATATCAAATACTTTTTCAAATAAGTTATATATTTCAACGACAACCTTTATTATAAAATCTTTAAATAAAAATCTTTTTTATGTAAAATTAATGGTCGAGAGAAATAAGATCTTTGCAAAACTAATAACAGATTTATGTATACTAATATTTACTCTTAATAAGATAAATTATTATTATATAAAATAAATATAAAATAATATTCTATAAAATTATAAACTAATGTCAGATTAAATATTTTTTTAGAATTTTAGAAAAAGTTAGATATGATAAAATATAGTAATAATAATAATATAATTTAAAATTTAATTAAAATATAAATTTAAGTATTGTTTTAAAAAAATATTGATATATTTTATTAAAATAAATAAATTTATTATAATAATAATAATAATTAAAATTTACCCATCAACAATATTAACTCATTTAATATAATGTTTGAAACATATAATTATAATTTTCAAAATCAAGATTTAAAATTGGTTGTTACATAATTACTTACAATATCTCAAATCTAATTGGATTAAAAAAAAACTTTGTATATAACATATAGATTGTCGCCTATATTTGTATTTATATTTTTCTATAAATTCAAAATCCTCTAAAATCATAGTTTTGAATGAAAAGATGAATACCATATCATATTCTACAAAATAAAGATATGTAGCACGAAAAGTTTTATCGATTTTTATAATTTTCTCAAAGCCTTCACATCGAAGCACAATCTGAGTGCAATAACAAACTGATTGGAATAACCTACTCAAGAGTTATATTTTTTGGGGGGGGGGGCATTCGATACATAACCCAAATAAAAATAAGTTTAGTTACTTTATGAAGAATTTGTAGAGAACTTAAATGATAAGGATGTTTAGTTCTATTAGTGTACAAGAAGAATTGTTTTAAAGTATGTAAAGTATGTGTATTATCACGAGATGGACGAAAATCTACAAATTCTAAGGCAACTAACCACCGTTGACATCTGCTATCTAAATTATTTATGGGTATCATATATTGTTACAATCTGCCAAATAAACGAGATCGCACTATAACTATGCTATATTAGATACTTAAATCTTTAGCGAATGATCCCTGATAAATGCGATAAGAAAAACGAATCGAGAGATATATCCTGATACAATATTTGACAGATTAATAGGACCTCTAATTTTTGAATTGTACGACTCAGATCCAAACAAACATTATCTACCAGATGGATTGCCAATTAAATCAAGTCAAATAAAGAAATATATAAGTCTTCGTTGTAGTACTTTGAATGCAGTTTCTGGAGTTAAAATGTTAAATGTTAAATGAAAATAGTTGAAGGAAACTTGCATAAGGGGGTTGAATGCAAGTTTTAAATCGATTTGATAATTTAGAACTTTAATTATAGTATGCAGGGAAATGGAAATATATGAATATAAAATAACTGTGTGAATAAAAACTGCAAATTAAGAACAGTAAGAACACTAAACTTTATCAACAGTCGTATGCAGTGAAATTGAATTATGTGAATATAAAATAACTGTGTGAATAAGAACTGCAAATTAAGAACAATTATCAACAGTATATTGATGAAGTGTTGGGTTTAACCGATCAATTAAGGGAACTATCTCCAAGAATGAAGCTTCAAATTTTCACACTTAATTTATAAGATACTCTCTCACAACTCTCTGAATTGAAAACTTTCTGATGAAAATAGCATTGACAATTATACATAGCTACAAATTTTCCTAAACTGGAAGTGAGACAATAAAGCTATAGAAACTGCAACTTTTCTAACCTGGCACCATGGCACTTTTGTTTACTTATGTTGACTCATACGGTCTCAAATAAAGAACAACTCCATTTTGTTTTATTCTACCAGCTTTGATGATCTCTAAAATCTTCTATTCAGAATGTCTATAGTTATTTTATCTCGAAGCTTGCAAAAAGCCAACTATCATTGCCTTTGTAAATGCCTTAGTCAACAGTTGCAGTTCTTTGTCTTTTAGCGCATCCTGATGTTGGAATTGCATCTCCAACTAAAACTGCAAGTTAAGCTTTCACTGCAAATGAGTTCTTTGTAACAAGCTTAATAGTTTGACTAAAAATAAAAGTAAAACCTTGATTGCCACCTCTATAATGATTATTAAAGGTGTAGCAATCAAGTCATGTAAATGAGAGACCTAAATCACTATAGAATAATTATTTTATGAACTTGCAGTTAAATGGTTCCTAATTAAACCAAACCAAACCAAACCAAACGAACCCAATATATCCCATTACGGGCTCTAGGCAAGGTTAGATGTATGCAACCTTTCCCCTATTTGTGCAAATAGAGAGGTTGTTTCCGACAAGACCCCTGGCTCGACACGACACAATTAATTAGTAACATGACGAAATATGAAAGTAAAGAAAAAGATAAGAACACAATATATATGGTGGTCGTCGAAGACCACCAATTTTACATGCACGCTATTTTAATAAAATTTTATACAACTTGATTATATAAATTTTGGGCAGCCTGTTGATATTAGTTAAATGCAAAAAATAAGAATGAAAGAAGATTTTTGACATGGAAACCCTTGAAATGGGAAAAACCACGGGAGCCTTGCCTGGAAATACTTTTCTAATAATAGTGGAGTGTTTACAAGCTGAAAAAATGCAGAGTATAAGTTGAATCCTAAATCAACTAGAATACAACTTGAATAGAAATGGATAACTATGCGCTTGTATTTTGTATTTTTTGGATGTGTCTTTCCAATTTATAAATTCCTCTATTTATACTAACACTTTATTGTTCTTATTTTCCAGGTTTGTTGCTCATTTCTAGGATGAAATGTGTTGACTGCTTCTGCTCGTAGTTGGCCAATTGTCCTTCTTTTTAGGCTAGTGTAGAAGCTTCTCTTTGTAATTGCTTCAAGTAGTAGCCTGTAGCTCTGCCTATAATTCCTCACAAACTATAAACATTCGATTATTTATTTAATTATTTATTTAATTCAGCTTCCGTATTTTCTTTTGGCCCAATAATTGCCCCCAAAAATAATTTTGGATAGTTCAAAACTCCTCTTATAGCCAATATTCTTTTTTCCATAGATAAACTCGAAGTGTTAGAGTCCCAATGAAACACAAATTGAACAACTGTCGTTCCCCTTAAATGCGTATGCCCTTGTGTCCATAAATATCTTCAGTTTCTTGTATACAGCTGTTCATCTTCACCTCCGCACTTAGCTCTTCCCATCTTTAGGTAAACTTTCTCCTCCTTATCTTTGTGTACGTCTTTTTTCTTACTATTCTAAAATGTTGAGAAGTAGCAAGAAAATTAGGGGGCCAGCAGCCATTGCAAATCCCCAAGATAACCCTCTAGCTGTCGACAATTGGGTGCCTACAGGCTTGATTTCTGGGGTTTCATCTCGTGATTTTAAGATGAGCGAATATAAAATCCAAGATCTGAGTTTGAATAATCATCTGCCCATTGCAGTTTCCTTTCAAATTCCCCAATTTGGCTACAGACCTGATTGGTACAGGATAGGTTGGGTTTGTTTTTACGCCTATCCCTTCAACCTAGAGTTTTATGTTCCTTTTCCTCCACTTGTTACTGATTTCCTTGAAACAACTTCTATTTCTCCTGCTCAACTGATACCCTTAGTCTGGAGGTTCATTTACTCTGTCACATACCTCAACAATACCCACAACCTTCAGGTTAGGATTCCTAAGATCAGATCTTATTATTGGTTGAGGGGTGCTGGTGGTGGTAGGTTCCAATTTATGGTTCGGCCAGGCAAGCCCTATTTGTTGTTTGACATTGAAAAGGCTGCCGACCGAGGTTGGATGGATAAGTATTTTTATGTTGAAAAAATCTCCATAGGTGTTGGAGGCGTGAATTTAATCAAACTATGGAACAAACATAATTTTGGTTTCAAGTTGATATTCAACACTGCACTTGCCTTATATTCTCTCACCGTGCTGTTTAGCAGGTGCTAGCTTGGAGCACGTTACTGTTGGATCTGACTCTGCAGCCAAGATCGACGCTTTCTGCCAGATTTTCCCAGCAGACAGAACTTGCCTTAAGTGTACAGGCAGAGAATCTGACCTTGTTGAGGATTCTGATATTATTCTAGAGGTCGAGCCACTAAGTGTTCAAGCTCCTTCAGATACAGTCAGCATGTCATCAGGTTTGCCCCATTTTCTTTATGTCCTCTCTAAGACTATTCCTTTACTCGGCCTGCCTGCTTACATTTTATTTATTAGAATCCAATAAAGCTACATGCTCAGGTCCTTTGAGCGTGGACGAATTATTGGGGAAGGCTGTTGTCAAGTTGGAAGGACATAGCAAGTCTGCCAGCTTTGGATCTCTTCCTGAAAGTGCTGCTAAGGAACAGACTGTTCCAGAATCCAAGAAACCTCCTAAAGCCACTCCTCCTACCTCTACTCTTAAGAAGAGGAAAGTTTCTGTAGATCTCCCCGAGGAAGTTGTCACTGCTACCTTTCCAACCAGGTCTCGTGCAAATTTGTCCAACCTAAAGCTGCATCAGGTTGTAACCTACTATAACAACTTGGGAGTGGAGGCATCTACTGCAGATATTACCTCTTCTTCCTGGAATGTAAGTATTGTATCTCATCTTGTAATTTAGCATGTTGCTTTGTACAAGCTATTAGTTTTGTTTAGTCTTCAGGTTCTTCAAGGTACGTTGGCGCTCCAAGACCTTAACAGGTCTCAAGCTGCTCAAGTTGAGTCCTTGCACAAATCAAATAATGATCTGTCTTTAAAGCTAGAATCAGCTGAGGAGAATCTGAGCAAAGACAAAGGGGATTATCAGAAACAGGTTTATGCTTTGAAAAAGGAGAATGACCTGGTTGTCGCTGCCAAAGATGCCAAGATCAATGAGCTTGAAGAGAAAATGCTGGGGTATGCTGCGTGGTACAATTTGTGTGCCAGGTTGGACACTATGGATGAGGCTATGGAAGGCAGGACTGGTGATTGGAAAAGGGAAAGGGATGAAGCTATGCTGGCCCAACTTGAGGTTCCTCCTACTCCAGGTGCTGCAGGCGAACAAGGTGAGGTGACCTCTGCCATGAAGACCAGCTCTAGCCAAAAAGCTCCCCCCACTCAGACTGAGGTGACCCAGCCAGAGGAGAAGGAAAAGGAGAAGACGACTGAATCTTAAGTCCATGTAATAGGAATAAGACTAGTTATTTCTACTTATTTTGCATAAGACTTGTTTTATTTTATGCTAGCGTGTGACTGGAATTGTTTCATCTTGAACTTTTAGTGCTAAGATCTTTTGTTTGCTAGATTGCTTGTATGTTTACTGTGCACAGGTTTAGCTATGTTGAGATTAAGATGCCTACCATCTTGAAATCCTTACTTGGAATGTTATAAGAATTATTTTGTTCAAGTTGGATTGAGATGCCTGCCATTTTGAAATCTGAACTTGGATTGTCATGTGTTATTTTTAACTTGAGTTGGACTAAGATGCTTGCCATCTTGAAATCTCAACCAAGAGTGTTAGATATTTTAGCTAGCTCTGGTTGTTAATATACAAGAACTGAATGTACTTAAAGTATCACCTTGACTTGGATTATTAGTATTTTTATACTGGGTAAACTAGCTAAGTCAGACAGTAAATAATAGCATATAAATATGAATAACCGAAAATGTGATAAGCAAAGTCAATGGGAATTTCATTACGTAGTTGGAAACATGTTACAGTATTATTTGTTATTTACAACCAAAATATAATATGCTCAAACAAAATAGACTTTTAAATGAAAAGCATTCCAAATACAGGGGACATATTGTCCATCCAAGGTTACTAACCTATATGCCCTATTGCTTAACACAACTTCTATTTGGTACGGACCTTCCCAAACTGGCGCTAACTTTTCTTCTACTGGATCCTTAGTGTTTTGGAAAGCCCTTCTCAACACCAAGTCACCAACCTAAAAATTTCTCAAGTTGACATTTTTGTTATATGACCTTGCTATAGCCTGACGATAAATGGCCATGCGCAGACATGCAGCATCTCTTGCTTCCTCAACCGTATCCAAGTTGGCTGCTAGTTGTGCATCATTTCCTTCTTGATTCTATAGGCCATATCTGTATGTGGGCACCCTCAACTCCGTGGGAATTACTGCTTCACATCTGTATACTAAGGAAAATGGAGTATGCCTGGTTGCATTCTTTGGTGTTGTCCTATCTTCCCAGAGAATGCTTGGAAGCTCATCAGCCCATTTGCCTTTTTTTTCTGTATCGGTTTCTTCTTTAAATTGTTGATAATTAGCTTGTTACTAGACTCAGCCTGACCATTAGCTTGTGGATAACGGAGTGTTGAGGTTGTGAGCGTAATGTTCTAATCTGAACAAAACTTTCTTATCTTGTTGCTGATGAATTCACTCCCATTGTCACATACAATCTTAGTTGGAATCCCAAATCTGCAAATTATGTTTCTCTTAATGAAAGAAACAACATGTTCATCATTCACCTGCCTGTATGCCTCAGCTTCAATCCATTTGGAGAAATAATCAGTCATTATCAAAATGAAGACTCTCTGTCCCGAGGCTTGTGGTAGCTTGCCAACAATGTCCATCCCCCATTTGATGAACGGCCAAGGTGTTGAGATGGAGTGTAATGGTTCTGGTGGCTGATGATTAACTGGAGCAAATCTTTGACAGGAATCATATTTTTTTGCATACTCATTTGCATCATTTCTCATAGTCGGCCAGTAATAGCCCATACGTAAGGCCTTGTTGCATAAGCTCCTGCTAGCAGCATGATTTCCACACTTGCCATCATGAAGTTCTTGCAATACAGCTTGAGTTGCATCCTGCTCCAAACATCTCAAGTATGGGCATGTGGTTGATCTTTTAAAGAGCACCTCGTTTATTAATGTATATCTGTAATACAAGTTTGTTTTTGTCAAGATGAGTTAAATTTTTACATTCAGTAAATTGTAAACTGATAAGTTGGCTTGATGCCTAAGGGTGTACCTTGAGGCTACAAGTTGTAGGCCTCTAGCATGTGCCCTGTCTTGTGAGAGTTCATCAGCCTGTAAATACTTGATAATAGGTTGCATCCAGCTTGTTTCTAGCGAGGTTGTAACCTGTATACAGCATGCAAGGTTGTGAATAGAATTTGTATGGAAATGTAGATGTATTAAATAATAAGTAAAGTGTTATGAGTGTATGATCAACTTGCAAGTAACCAAGGATTTCAGCTTGTATAGCGTGTTGATTAGACTTAATGGATGTGCTTGACACATGTACTATAGGAATGTTGTTAGTGGTTCAGCCTGAGCTTGCTCCCCCCAGGTTTGCTAACATGTCAGCTTAAGTATTATGTTATCTTGGAATTTGTTTAATCTCAAAACTTTCAAATGGAGAAGAAATTTGTTTCACCATAGCTGCGTAAGCCTCTATTCTGGGATCATTGGTTGCGTATACCCTCTTGATTTGATTTACCATGAACATTGAATCATAACTTACCCTTACGTGTTTTGCCTTAAATTCAGACGCTACTTGTAAAGCAATTATTAACGCCTCATATTCTGCCTCTTTGCTTGTAGTTCTGAAACTGCAACATACAACTTGCGGTAGTATGTCCCCCTGTGGCGACTTCAACACAAATCCCAGACCTATCCCCCTTATGTTTGAAGCTCCATCAGTATGTACCTCCCAAATTGTCTTTGGTTCTCCTTCTAGTTGCAGTACTTCCTGGTTGGCATTTGCTATCAGGTTTGGGCTGAAGTCAGCCAAAGCTTAGGATTTAATTGCTGACCTAGGCTCATATCGGATGTCATATGTGTTTAGCTAGACTGCCCATTTGGCCACACGACCTAACAATTCTGGCTTCCTTAATACATTCTTAAGCGGATAAATAGTTCTCACAACTACAATATGACTTTCAAAATATAGCCTAAGCTTAATTAAAGACATAATCAAAGCTAGAACCAATTTTTCAAGTGGGAGTACCTAGTTTCAGCATCTAGCAAGCTTTTGCTGACGTAGTAAACAGGTTGTTGCTGGCCGTCATGTTCCCTTACAAGTACTGCACTTACAGAGTGATCTGAGATTGCCAAATAGAGGTACAGGTGCTCCCCCGAGAGTGGCTTGGACAGTAATGGTGCTGCCCCCAGGTACTTCTTCAAGTTTTCAAAAGCCTCATCATGTTGTGGGTTCCACTCAAAATGCGTATTCTTCTTTAGAATGTCATAGAACAACCTGCATTTATCTGAAGACTTGGAGAGAAAGCGGTTGAGGGCTACCACTCTACCTGTCAATTTCTGCACATCCTTAACATTCTGAGGTCTCTCTCAGTTACAAATGGCCTCTATTTATTCTGGACTTGCCTCAATTCCTCTCTTAGTAACCATGTACCCCCGAAACTTTCCAGATGACACACCAAAACTGCATTTTGAGGGATTCAACTTCATGTTGTATTTCCTCAGGATGTCAAAAGTAATTTTGAGGTCCTAGATATGGTCGGTAGCCTACTTGGACTTTACTACCATATCATTTATATACACCTCCAATGTTTTACCAAGTTATTTTTTGAACATCATGTTGACCAGTCTTTGATAGCTTGCTCTTGTATTTCTTAATTCAAAAGGCATTTTAATATAACAATAAATACCTTTGTTTGTCATAAAGGTTGTTTTCTCCTGGTCTGCAGTGTTCATGGCTATCTGCTGGAAACCGCTTGAAGCATCCAGGAAGGTTAACATCTCATGGCCTGCTGTGGCATCAACCAGGGCATCTATATGAGGTAAGGGAAAAGGATCCTTCGGGCATGCTTTATTTAGATCAGTAAAATCTATGCATACGCGCCACTTTCCATTCTTCTTTTAAAACACCACCACATTGATGAGTCAGGTTGGGTATTTTGCCTCCTTGATAATCCTAGTACGTAGCAACTTTTCCACCTCCTGATCAATGATCTCATTTCTTTCTTGAGCGAATCTCCTCCTCTTCTGCTGAACAAGCTTGCACTTTGGGTCAATGTTCAAGTTGTGAGTTATTACTTCAGGATCTATACCAGTTACATCTTCACGGTTCCAAGCAAAGCAATCTGTGTATTCTTTCAAGAAGTTGACTATTTTTTCCTGTATGTCAGGCTGCATATCAGCAGCCAAATGTACAACCTGATCTGGTTTGGACGAGTCCAAAATTATTGGATGCAGGTCGTGCTTCGGTTTGAGTACATTTTCTTGGATCCACCCAGATTCTGATTGCTATGCCTGGTGGGTCCTGGAAGGCTTCAGGCAAGCCATGTAGCATTCCTTAGCCAGCATTTGGTCTCCCTTTATGGTTTGAACTCCCCAAGGTTTTGGAAACTTGATCATATGGTGGTAAGTGGATGGAACAGCTTTCAAGTTGTGTATCCACGGCCTACCAAGCAAGACGTTATATGGAGTGAGGTTGTCGATGACACATAAATCCTCCAATAGGTTGACACCTTCAGCGTAAGTGGGTAAAGTAATTTCTCCAAGCGTGTTATTTGCCTCTCGATTGTAACTGACCAGAGTTACCGACGTCCTGTTAATGTATTAATCCTTTATGCCCATCTGATTCAAAGTGCTGAGCATGATCAAGTTGACTGAGCTCCCTCCATAAACCAGAACCCTTTTCACGAAATAATTCCCAATAGACAGAGATATAACCAAACCATCATGGTGTGGTTCAGTAACCTCACATATGTCATCCTGACTAAAGCTGATAACATGTAGGGCACTACGAACTGCCCTGCTTGAGCTTGGGTCCTGCAAGTTGTTTTCCTTAGCGTGTCGCATGACTGCAGAGTACGTGGTTCCATAAATGTTTGATACTCCTACTATGAATGTCACCACCCTGGAGTGAGGTGGTGCAATTTGCTTGCCATCATTGGTTTCTCTGGGTTGATGGTGATGTGCCAAGATGTCCTGCAAATAACCTTTTTTAACAAGGTGACTGATTTCCTTTCTTAATGCGATACAATCCTCCGTGTTATGACCTATATCATTGTGAAATTCACAGTATTTGGAGGAGTCCTTGTTTCCAGCTGGCTTGTCTGACTTCTTTGGCCACTTTACAGCTCCACCCAAGCTGTCAAGCTTGGCTACTAACTCAGGTAATTGAATACTAAAGTTGTACTCATGCAGCACTGGTGGTAAGTTTGGGTCATCTCTTCAGTCATTCTGCACATGTGCTACTGCTCTATTTGGTTTGGGATCCTCCATCCTGGGGTACGGCCTGGGTCTTGCATCCTGCCTTTTGTGCGTGAGCTAACGAGATGGACTTTCGTAGGAATAGCCAGCTTGTACCTCCATGTCCTCCTCCAGGCGTATATATGCCATAATTTTAGCTTGAACGTCCTCAAAGTAAGAGCATAGATATTTTGTTAACTCCATATATATCTCAGTGTCCTTCAGCAACCCATGCCTGTAAGCTTCTATAGCAGTGGCCATATCACATTTGGGGAATGACACCTTCTCCCTGTTGAAACGATTTAAGTAGTCTCTCAGAGGCTCATTTGGCATTTGTACCGGCCTGTATAGATTACTGGTTTGCTTTTCCAGCTTGCGGCTGCTTGCAAACTGCAGGTTGAATGAATTCACCAGGTCAGCGAATGAGGAGATCAAGCTGATGGACAGGTTAACAAACCATTGTAAAGCAGGTCTAGTCAGAGTTGCGCCAAAGCCTCTTCACATACAAGCTTCCCTCAACTCCCTAGGAATAGAAATTGTGAACATCTTCTGCTTGTATTGCGCAACATGATTTGATGGGTCAGTTATTCCATCATACAACTTCATAGTTGGAACCGTGAATTTTCTGGGGAATTCTACCAGAGCTATGGAGTCAGCAAAGGGGAAATCCGCATAGCTAGTTAGAGTTGCTTTCTCCAATGGCATTGGTACTCCAGGAATTTTGGTGATCATCTCCCTGAGCTCTTGGAACTGCCTGGCTACGGGATCTTCTATACCTGCCATCACATTAGTTGTAACAAAATTATTAGGTTATATAAGATTACCAGCGGGTGAATCACCATGTTAGTTGCTTGGACCCACATCCAAGTTGATGACGCGCTTGGGTGGCGTAACAAACTGATCTGGCTCATGAGCAACCTCATCCATGTCCATCATCAGTGGGATCTGCGAGGTATCTCTCATACTCTGCTTCTTGGAGTTGGCTGTCATTGAGGCTACAATCCGAACTCTTGCATGTATGTCTTCATTCACCTGCTTGACATGTGCTACTTCTTTGGACATCTCCTCAATTCGTTTCATCACCGTACCGAATCCTTCATCCACACGCTTGTAAAGATCATCCTGACTTTGGGAACCTGGATGGCTTCTGGTTGGGGTTTCCATGTTTGAGTAAGAGATATAAGTGAGGATATTCAACTAATTTTTTCAACAAGCTGCCCCACGGTGGGTGCCAAACTGTTTTAACAAAAAATTATACAACCTGATTATATAAATTTTGGGCAACCTGTTGATATTAGTTAAATGTAAAAAATAAGAATGAAGGAAGATTTTTGACGTGGAAACCCTTAAAATGGGAAAAACCACGGGAGTTAGGTCTTGCCATGCCTGGAAATACTTTACTAATAATAGTGGAGTGTTTACAAGCTGAAAAAATGGATAACTATGCGCTTGCATTTTGTATTTTTTGGATGTGTCCTTCCAATTTATAAATTCCTCTATTTATACTAACAGACTATGTTTGTTTGCAAGGATTATAATACTGGGATTATAGTACAAGGATTATAGTCCATGGATTATAATCTATAGGATTATTAATCCTTTAAAATATTAATCATGTGTTTGTTTTGCTCAGTAGTATGTGTTATGGTTTGGGGATTATTTATTACTGGACAATTATATCTTTTATTTAGATAGGGTTTATAAAAGATTAACAAGTAATTTATGATTCTTTTAAGGATAATTTTGTCAATATAATATTAGTCCCTTTTAATACCTCATTTGGTGAGGTATTAAATAATCCTTTAAAATAGGTAGTATTTAAATTAGATTTTATCCTGGGATTATAGTCCATAGTGTAATTTTACAAACAAACATAGGATTCTTTTTTTTAAAGGATTACAATACAATCCTATATTTAATCCCTGTAAACAAACATAGCCACAGTTTATTATTCCTATTTTCTAGGTTTGTTGCTGATTTCTAGGATGAAGTGTGTTGACTGCTTCTGCTCGTAGTTGGCAAACTGTCCTTCTTTTTAGGATAGTGTAGAAGCTTCTCTTTGTGGACCTATTCCTGCGCTTAAGATGGTCTCCACCATACATAGCTAGCTTGTATTATCCGATGTGCTTGTAGTATTCTGCTTGTAATTGCTTCAAGTAGTAGCATGTAGCTCTGACTGTAATTCCTCATAAACTGTAAACATTCGATTATTTATTTAATTCAGCTTCCGTATTTTCTTTTGGACCAACACACGCCAAGGTTTTCCTTCTACTATAAAGTTGGAGATCAACATCTTGTAACGTTAGAGATTAAAGTTTGTCTCTGTCAATCAGAAGGTGTGGTGAAATGATTTTTTTTTCGTAGGTTATATGCAATGTCATCCAATATATATTCCCAATTATTATCCCATAACGAATGCACATCAAAAACATCACAAAACAGTAATATGTTCACAAACAATTGTCTTAACCGGCGGTTTGTCTGGTGTTTAGATGCCTCTTCTAGTGTTAAATGCCATTCTTCATTGCTTTTCAATAGACCGTGATGAAAACATGCTTCTTTATATGTGTTGTATATTATGCCATTAACAGTCCATATATATTCAGAAGTAGTATCACCTTGAATAGTGTTTAGTAACATTCTTAGATAACACATGCCAATTTTTTCGGGAAGCCATAGTTAACCCTGATTATCCCATCTGACTTATTTTGGATATTCGATGTATGTCAAGTGTTTCCCTGATGGATGTTTCTTATTGGACTGAAATTACTGGACAAAAATTGATCCGTCTAGAATTATTCGCCTTATAATTGATTAAAGTGATCACTACACCATAGATGGCCTTATGCAACAAAGTGAAGTTGTTACAATAGATATTAAAAATGTTGCGGTAAACAATAAGACAACATTTTTCCAAAAATTGAAGTGTTGGTTTTTTCAATGTTACCGTAGATGGAAAAGGCAACACTTTTCGTTACCTGTAGCAACACCGGTTAAAGTGTTGGCGTAACTGTCTAAGGAAACATTATTTTATTATTGCAACACTGAAGTATTTGTTGCTATAGAGGAGCAGTGGCAACATTTTTTTGGCTACATTTTATCACTAATTGCAACATATTATATTGCAACATTTATTCATTTTTTACAAC
>JAUEJK010429704.1:0-14013 GCA_032274865.1 Eryngium alpinum
TCTTGGGTTCAACTCTCTCCAATGTACATTTTTATTAATTTTTTTGCTACTTATGAAGGTGATATATGCAAGCACTTGTCACGTCAGTGCCACGTCAGCACAAAGTAACGGGTGGCAGCTGCCACATCAGCATATAAGACACGCCAGCTGCCACCTCAGGCGCCACGTCAGCACAACACTTAATAGTTTAGTGACTGAATTCCGAAAAGGCCTATAGTTTAGTGATGAAATAATTGATTTTCCCTAAAAAAAAGTAACAAATATAATTTTTTTTTTTCAACTTATAAGCTGAAGCACTTATAAGTGTTACCCAATGCAATTGACATTGACGGGTGCCAAAATCCATTTACACTGATCGAGGCGGACTTGGCTGCTTGCTCTAAGTCCAGTTTCACGGGTAGCCCAATTTGTCCAGGACAGGCGGCCCAATCCATGGAGGCCGATTCCGACCGTTTATTTATTGGGAAGCTCATAATTTACGTGGCGGCTGGAAGGGCCAAAATTATTTCAGAAATCAAAATTAGGGTTTTGAGAGAGAGAGAGAGAAATGGGAAGCGAAGGAGGAGGGTTTAGGGGAGGAATGGAGCACTATATGGGACAGCGGTGAGAAGAAACACGTCTTTACCGGATTCGCTCATATCTTTGGCCTTCCCTGTTATCTCATCAACCCAGGTGTGTGTGTGTGTGTTTATTCTTTGTTCTCTATTTGATAAGTACGTACATTATTATATTTTCCTTCTATATGATTGATTAGAAATTACGTCCTATTGGTTGTATACCTCACTCAATCTGAATAATCATGCTATAATCCACAATTTGAGATTTTGTTTTAATTTCAGCCACTTCCATATTCGTAGCTGCTCTGCCTCAAACTCTTCTAGTTATGAGGATTATGATTGATTTCCCTATTTGTAAACAGTGGGATCCCTTTGTCTGATGCAAAATCGTTTGAGCTTAATTAACATGGTGTCTGCTAAATACTGCTGCTGCATCATTTTTTTTTATTTTATTTGGTAATTTGTGCAACTGAAAACCATTTGTGAAGGAAAGAGAAGGTTTAAGTATAATTTCAACCACTAATACATGTGCATGGTATACAGTGTCTACGAAGGGTTCTGCTTCAGCTCTATCTTTAGCCCTTGTTTGGATCTAAGATTTTAGGAGGGAAAATAAAGTTGGAGGTAAAATAAAATTCTCTCTTGTGTTTGTTTTGGAAGGAAAATAGGAGGTGAAATATTTAGAAAGTAAAGTAGGAAGTAAAATTGTGTCAAATTTGTAATAATTTCCTCTTCTTTTACTTGATCTACCAAACATAAGATGAATTTCATTTTCCTTCTCACTTTTCTCTCTAAATTTTATTTTCCTTCCTACTTTACTTTCCTTCCTAAAATCCTGGATCCAAACAAAGGCTTAATATTTCATACGTGATTTTTTTGTATTTGATCTTCTCTCTTTCGTTTGAGGAAAATATGTGTGCCAATTTTCAGAAACATAACAGATAGGAGGTTGTAAACCTTACATTTGTGGCAGTAAACATGGCTACCTTACTAGTGAGGGTGAAGCCTGCTTGATATGGGTGATTCTGGTGCCAGTGACATATATTTAACTATGCAACGCATTATCCATAGGGGCAAACAGCTCTGTGTTGAAACTTAAACCATAACTAGAAATGTAAAAAAAAAAAAAACTCAGTGGCCCCACTCACCCTAAATCCTTACCTGTTTGGTGCAATTATTTCTTCTGAAATTGAATGGTCTCTAACCTTCACTTTTGTTATAAAGTTTCTCACAGGAGGAGTAGGTTATTGAATTATTAATCATTTTCCCCAATCTAAAATTACCCATTAATACATGTTTCCAGTGAAACAATCATTAATCTTCTGTTTCTGTTGCAGGTTCGGAACATCAGTCCATCAAGATTACATGGAAAAGGCTGATAAGGCACGGAGTCCAAGACTTTCTTCAGGTTCATCAGCTACATGATTGATGAAAGCTATAGAACAGATTAACCCATGCTACAGAAGTCAGAACTGATTCCGTCTTTCTACGAGCTGGGCCACCGCCTCCGCTTTTTTATTTTTTCAACTAAGGGCAGATGAAAATGATCGTTGATCAATTAGACAAAAAAAATGTTCTTGACCCTAAAGAGAGTCAAAAGTGCATAAAGCTTGGTCTTCGGATATTAGTTTTGTATCCAAGGTACAAATATTACTAAGATAAAGAACTGAATTGCTAAGGCACTGATATCTTTCTTCTCCAATGTATGCATATTTTTCTTGAGCAAGTCGAACATGAATGATGCAACTTTAGTAGGTGCCTGCTGCTTGAGCAAGCAGCAAGAATCTAAGGCCATGAAAATAGTCCGACTTAAAGTCCATAGACAGACTTCTAGTTTTGGTACTTGTATTGTTACAAACCTCTCAGATTCAAAATTATTAATATGAATTTGTAAATGCAACTTCAATTATGTTATTGAATGTATAAAATATGAGCAAAAGGGGCACTTTTACCTACCTTTCTAGTGCATTGATCTACTGTATGAATTCAAGATTAAATACCAAAACAGAGTAGCTGAACAATGGAGAACTACATCAAATAGAAAATGCTTATTCACACACACAGACTACGGTTACAAAGAGCAAAAAGCTAGTTACAAACATATAGGGTACTGAAATCTTGTATTTCATTCCAAGTGCCAGTAACCTCATTCTTCTTCAAACAAGTAGCTGTAGTCGTCTGAGCAGGATGAACGACTAAGCTCATCATCAGCCTCATACACCAACATTAGCGAGCTATCTGCCTTTACCAGAAACCTCTGTCACATTCCTCATTCTCATCAACATGAACAACCCTTCCAAAAATGAGTGAGTCGAGCGTCTATGTTGTCCATCTATACACAGGCTTCATCGCTAAACATAAAACCCTTGAAGAAATTCCCCGCCTCAATTGAACCTCATTCGGAAACTTCAGCATTTTATTACTGAAGTTGTTTGTTGTTCAACATTTCCTACTTTATATTTTACTATTGGAAATATAAGAGTATAAGATCCTTGAAAGGGTCTTCCCCAATACCTTAAGGTTTTGGGTGAAATGGTTTCCAACATTTACCCTTTTTGAAATGGGTTTGAAATTGCTAATTTTAACTGAATAAGTGTAGGGTGCCTAAGTTCGAACTTAAACTTACTACAAGACGATTTTTCCTTTTTAGCATAGGTCTAATACGTGTGTTCTTTTAGCTTCTATTTCTTGATCGAGGGATAAATTCTCATAAATTAGAGCTGTTTGTTTATTCCATAAACTAAAAGCATCAAAGCATACACATATATAAATATGTGTCTATATGATATGTCGAAATTTAACATTCCAATTAAGCAAATACTATATATAATTCACTGGATAGAGGTAAAGTTACCAGAAAACTTGTAACAGTCATATTACTGGGTATCTTGCTTGCCATAGATATTATTATTATGTTTACTTCATTGAGCTAGACATTTAGATATATTTTTACTATATGTACATACTGTATGTATATGCTCTCTATTTCAAATACGCATATTACGTTCCATCTATAATTTTTGATCTGATTGATACACAGAAGGATTTTTCTACCATTTCACCTCTGTGTTCGTGATTTCAGGTGGTTTCTGACAACAAAAGACTGACAGCAAATTTATAAGCTTGTCAGTTATGCTGTTTACGGTTGGTATTCTCTGCTTATTATTTCATGTTTCTTTGTATAGAGTGACCTCTTTAAGTGACTTAAGATTTTGATAAGAGTATGATCATCTAACAGTCTCTCTGTATAAACTTCTTGATAATTAAAAAATTGCATTACTAGATGAAGTAAGTCAACACCTGTAACCTTAGATTCGATATCTAACATACAAATCTTTGTGCTCATATATAATTGCTTCATGTACCAACTACTACAACATTAAACTACTAGTAGTAATAAAACCTTTAAAAATTATGTTTACTTAATCTAAGTCTTTCTTTATTAGAACTGTCACTATCTCTCTTTTTCACCTTGAAATAGCAAATTCACAATAACCAATGAATAAATTATATATATATTTTTTGTTAAGTTACCAGCTCCCCTAAAACTCTTAGGTGTTAAGAGGAGGGCTTAATATGTATATCTATGCTATATGTTTATTATTTTCCACCGTTTTCGTAGATGACCAATGAATAAAAGGTGTTCATATTAAATGTGAGAATATCGGGGTAAGATGGCTCACGCTCAACACTTAATTCTTATCTATATCTTCCGATGACCAATTCTACCAAAAAGTTTAAGAGATTGAGAAAAGCCACCGCCCACCAGATAGATCATATATCATTAAAAAAATTCCAGCATCATTACGTGGCATATATACGTACACACATTATATATATATATAAGCTTTTTTTCGAACAGCCACATATAGTATATTTTACATCTTTCTTGCAAAGTTTAGTAATGTCAATTAAAATTTCTAGTGAATCTAGTAGGAAAACGCTGAAGATGACTGCATGAGGTGAAGTGGCCAATCGTTGAAGACGACATGTGCCCCTTAGATTTAGTGTACTAATTAGCAATTTAATCAAACTGTTGAGAATTTCATATATCGGTAGTGGAAGGGCTGAGTGACAGTTCTTAAATATGACTATACGAGAGAGAGTCTCATCTCATATGCTAGTTTTGGGATTAAGAATCCTTGACCTCTGGTCATTGTGATGATCAAATACATTCGATCATCGAGATGGCCTCTGATTCGTGGTAATTGCGATATGTACCAGTAATTAACTTGGTGGTTACGACAAATTAAGAATACTAGCTGACTGAGCAAAATTTTGATTAAGAAAACCCTGCAAGTCTGATTTCGGGTTGATATGTGTACTGGGAACTAGCTAGCTCTATCCTCAGTTTTGAACTTACAGAAGAAAGGCTTTTTTAAGTAATTACTAAACATGTTCCTGTCTTTACCGGTAAAAGCCTCTCTATCGTAAGGTAATAGTAAAGCTGTGTACTTCTTACCCTTGCCAGACCTGCTTTCAAACAAGATATACCAATTAAGTATCATTGAGTTGCATAGTTAACATGTTTCTAAAATGACCCTGCAAAACTGCATGTCTTAGAAAATTTGTTCCAAATTATAAATTTAAGCCGCCTGGTAGTATATTACAGGGAATGAAATCAACCTGCAGGTTCTGGAAGATACATATTTTATTTCTTATTATCTTTTAAAACCAATTCGTGTTATTATTCTACTGGTAGCTCATGTATCACATCTACAAATATTTTAAGACTAATCAGAGAAGGTAAATTGTTGCTCCAAACAAAAAAAATGATGACATAGAAGTTATGTTATTTTAATTAATAAATATACGAGGTCTGGTATTGGTACGTCACTACAATTATTGTGAGCAACTTTTACTATTTGGGAACTTAAGATGTAACAAGTGTTGATATCTATATATACATTGAAGCACGCACCTGTTTTTGTATATGCCTTAATTGCGAGGGAAACAATGTTGATTCTAGCATTGAGAGCTTTCTTTGTCTCATCTCTATTTTCTTTTCTGGGAACTCATGGAAGAACTTTACCAGGTGTATATTTTTGTATCTATGTCTCAATAGAGATACTTCAGCTAGTAGATTATTATAATACCTGATAGAGTAATGCTATTTAGTATAAGCCGAAAAATCAATCCGAGTGACGTGGTGACAGGGTATTGATAGGTTAAAAGAAAGGGTTTATATGAAATCGAGGGGGGTCCACATTTATTTTAATATAGTGTTGACACATCACTCGCACCATGGAGTCGGACTATTTCTTTCGGCTTATGTATCGTTTTTGTATCTGATATATGTAGCTAGTTGGTCGACTCCAGATTTATTTGTCTCTCTGTAGACTAGCAGAATTATTTTCATTGGTACCAAGAGTTTAATTGTGTTAAGTAAACTGCTCTCCCAAAATCTTAAGGTCTTGGTTTTTGGACTACGATACGTCTGTTACACTTTCATGGATATGTATGCAAGTGTCAGACTCGTCAATAGCCTTGTTTGTGTAACACTCATTTTTTAAAATAAGTGCTTATATTCAGAAAAAAGCACCTATATAGGTCCTTTTTTATGGAGATGAGCACTTATTTTGAAAACAAAGTGTTATGCAAACACCCTCAATATATAAACTTTTTGCTTATTTATTGCCCAGAGTAAAGTGTCCACCGTCCACGACTACATCCGAGTCTCAACTGTCTAGCATAGAAACTCAGACTTGCCCGAGTAAAATAGTTTGTTAGCAAAGCCAAGTGCATAATGCCACTACTTTACTTGATATCAATAGTACCATGGCACATAAGTAATTGATTTACTATATGTTATTTTAATATGCTGAAATGTATTCTTATTCTGCAGAGGACATATGGAAGATGAGTAGTAAGAACAATCATGGATGGACATCAATGTTTGATGTAGTCCGAAGAACACCAAAACCACCCCCACACGTTGATCCCCCATTTAGACCTGGTTGTCTTAAAAGCATTTCTCATGTTACTGGAAATGCACAACATATCGCTCCTCCAGAGCATTCTCTTCACTCTTATGTTACATACGACAAAATCATGAAAATGCGGAGGTCTATTGGAAGACCACATCATGCACCACCTCCTCCTCCACATATTGCACCTCGTCCTCGATCTTCATACGATGCGTCTCTAGCACATAGCAAGATAACAAACACCTACTGTGGCACTGGAAGTTTATGTAGCCGAATTGTCAAATCCGTGGCAGATATATAAAGAGATTAAAAGTACTATATATATGTACAAAGTATAATGTGTATGAGATCTCTAAAATCAGACTGTGGATACCTAGTTTCATCACCTGCAGTGCTTTAGCGCATGAGGTCAAGTTTTAAAGCAAATAATGAGATCTGCTGTACAATCGGGGGTGTACATATAATATCTATCTATATGTACGTGTTAATATATGTTCAAGACTTGTTTATATATATAGTGTAATAATTGTACTTTGTATCAATTGATGAATATTGTAGTGTGGCTGTGTAAGATTATATATATAGACCCTATTTCCCATTGTGTAATATAATTTTATTGTAACAAAAAAAATTGTTATAATTAAACACTTTTTTTGTAGTGCTTTTCTCACAGATTAGTATATTGTTTTTACAAACTTTTGGAGAGGCTTCAAGATAACTAAGGGTAAATATAGCGGTTAAGATCTTATATAATACGATCAAAGAGTAACTAAAGCTTTGTTTGGAACTCGAAAAATTGGAGGTAAAATATTTTTACATGTAAAATGGATTATAAGGAGGTAAAAGTTAAAGTAAAATATTTTCCATTAATATCTAAATAATAAAAGGGTCTAATATTTTACTTCCTATTTTTCTTGCTATCCAAACACAAAAGGTAATTCATTTTACTCCCTTCCGAAATCCAAACGGCACCCTAAGTAGACATGCAGTGCTATGTAGTATTAAAATTAGAAAACTATTACACTGTATATTTCAACGTGAAACTATTAGAAATGAGTATAAAATGATAAAGCGTTAGAATCAGAATCCGTGTATCGCAACAAATTTTTAATCTACTTCCGTCAAAATGATCAGTAAATACATTATTTTAATAATTATTATTAATAACTATTTAATTATAAATTGATATATAACTTTATAAAAAATTAGAATTTATTTAACTTTGACTAAGTTTAGGTTTCAATTTAATTATCTTTGAATATAATACAATGTATTGTGTTCTGATTCAGTTATATTTTAATTTATAAATTTTAAAATAATATTTTTATAATTTATCAAAAATATACATAATGTGTTTTCTCGGATAAATTATGTAGCTAAATTCACATATTAGATATTACTTTTTTCTTGTCTAAATATTATAAAGTTAACTATTCAATTAAAACTTTTTGACAAAAAATTGTACAATAATATCGTGTTCAATTTATCTGACATGAAGTAATTTGCAATTTAATTTTAATTTTTAATTATATAAATATTGTAAATAAATTTAGATTGGGAAATTCTGCATTGAAAATCTTAGGAAAAAGAGCTTATTGTTTATGAATATAAAAGTTTTAAAAATCATTGTGGTTCTAAGTCTCGTATTAGGTCTAGTTTGAACAAATTTGGTTCAAAAGAGTAAATTTCCGTCTCTTTTCAATTTTGTATTTAATTTTTTCCATATTATTTTGGATATATCTATCCAAATATATTATTTTTCAATCACTTTTGGATAAAATAAAATATTTTATATAATATATAACAATTAAATAAATAATTAAAAAGAAACAAAAGAAGTACCTTATTTATAAAAAGAATTCACCATAACAGATTAACAGTAGTAGTGTAGGTTAAGTATAAGGAATTATTTCTATAAAAAAAACTTGTGTGCCTAAAATAAAATAAGATAGTTAATATGGCGGGATAACAGGGTGTCAATTTTATCCATGAATTCGGGTATTCGCGAGTACCGTACCCGTCACGGATGAGTATGGTTGATATTTTTTATTCATAAATTTCATGGATGAGTACCCGTTACAATCATGAATTGAGTATGGATTTTATATTATGTCCATGGAGCTCTATGGATATCCGAAATTTTAATTAATTTTGTAAAATATATAAAAATAATTATAATAATTATTTCTAAATATATTAATATTTATAATAAAGATACATAATTGAACTTCTCATCATATGAAGAAAAATAGTAAATGTAGGTAAATAAAAGCCTAAATCTGAATCATTCATTTGTTCTCGTTTGTGTGACTCTTCAACTCTTCTATCTTCTTTATTTAAAAGTACAATCGATTGGTTTTTGAAGTCTCTGATCGAGGTTTTTGATTCATAAATATAATGGTACGTATACGTTTTATTGAAATAGAGTTGTAGTGTGCTAAAATTTTTATTATATAAAATATTTATCTAACTGTACAATATATATTTATATAGTTATGATGCATAGGGTAATGGATATCCGACGGATTTGAATGTGAATATTTATTTATACCTATGAATATGGTTATGGGTGGATAAGAAATATCCTCATAGATTTAGGTATGAGTTTGAGAATATAATATTCGGAGGTACCCATCCGATTGCCATCCGGGATAAGAAATTGTGGACCCAGAGTAGATAAGGAACCAATAAATGACCGTGACAAAAGCAATCAAAACACACTCCTATTCTTCTGCGACAGTTTATCTTTACATCTTCTGTAATGAAATTTTAGATTATGCCAATTGCCACATTGCATTAATCTTATTGATAGCGCACAGTTGATCTTCTCAGATAAAATTCAATTACTAATATAAAATATTATCCAAATAAATAATAATGATTTAAATAAAAATATAAATTTAAGTTAAATTTTTATACTAAAATTAATAATATCTATTTTTTATATATTTTAAAATCTAAAAATTATCACCTATTTTTTTTTTTTTTATTGATAGTTCATTTATTCGTCAAAATATTAATACTAGTATACATTATTTAAAATATCTAATTAGTAAATATTTAAAATTTTAAATATCATTAAATTAAATTAATCACTAATTATGTTAGCATATAATCTTTATAAATCAACTTTTTTTAATCAACAACTCATCTTTTATTTGTTAATAATATAATTTTGTATATTTAAGGTGTCTTAATATATATTATTTTAATTAAATTTATAAAATATTTTTATAATTTATTAATAAAGTAATAATTCAAAATTTATTTTATTTTTTAAAATGTACTGAAAGTTAAATAAAATTTATAATTATTAATGTTAATATAGAATTAAGTTAAAATAAAATTAATTAATTATTCTATTATTGTTTAAACTGTTATTTCTTAATTTTATGATAATTTCTTAGTGTTAATTAAAAAAATTATTCTGTTTTCTACTGCGTGGCATAATCTGAGAACAAGTCACAGCCGATGTAAGGGCAATCTGTGACAGAAGAATTGAAGCCAAATAGACTCATCTAAACTAGACTAAAATTTCACCCAACGAAAATGGCAAAGAAGAACAATACAAGTAATTTATAACAAAGAACAGATATATTCTCTGTGAAAATCAAGAAATTGAGTTCAAAGAAAGGAAGAAACAAACAAGAAATTGGATAGTATTTTCAACGGATATATCTACTCCTGTTTTGTGGAAGTATAGGGGTAGCTGCTCACTTAAGACTTTGTATTGATCTAGGATTTTAGGAGGGAAAGTAAAGTTAGAGCTAAAATGAAATTATCTATTGTGTTTGTTTTGGAAGGAAAATATGAGGTAAAATATTTATAAGTTAAAGTAGGAAATAAAATTGTGTCAAATTTGTACTAATTCCCTCTCATTTTACTTGATTTATCAAATATAAGATGGATTTCATTTTCCTTCTCATTTTTCTCTCTAAATTTTATTTTCCTTCCTACTTTACTTTCCTTCCTAAAATCCTATATCCAAACAAGGGGCAAGAATGTAAGACAATTGCTTCAATGTCTGTATTTCTGTTATATAATTATTATTAGTATTTAGTACAAACATAAATGTGAAGGTTAATTAAGTCTTTTAGTACTTGTATATTTATAGAGATGAGGCTGTGGTGTGAGAGACCCAGCTTTGAAGCTTCTGTATTAGGGAATCTGTTAATATATACTCTCCCCGCTATGTTTTATAGTTCGTTTGACTTTTTACACGTATGCTTAGGTGCTTTGATCGGATACTAAAAATTATTATTATTTTTATTTTTGAATAAAAATATAATTATTATATTTTTATTCAAAAAAAAATTAAAAAATAATAATTTTTAGTATCCGGTCAAAACACTTAAATATACGTGTAAAAAGTCCACGCCTTATAAAATGTAAGAGAGAGTAATACTCTTATTGCCAAGGATATTAGAGGCTCCTATGTCTACAATTCATATAATTTCAACTCATTCCAACATTAGTCGACTCCTTTCCTCATCACCCTACTACAATCCATAGCACATAAATTTCTTTCTTATGTATAAAGTGACTGAGAACGTGCCATGTTCCAGTTCCTATTTCTCTATGTCCGCTTTAGGATTTATGCTCAGTGTTTACTATGTGAAAGAGGATTTCATTACAAATGCATGCAGCTCTGTGATGAAAACAAGTCTGTGGTGCATTTTCATGGAGAAGGGGTCAGTGGGTCACGTACTCACTGTTGACAGAAGGAACCTACACGAAAACAACTCAAGGAACTGACTTTGCAACAAATTGCAAATGCAATACTAGAATTCATAAAAGAAGAAAAATCACACTATCTATATATAATATATATAACAGTCAGCAGAGAACTCTACACACTGCATTTCAGGATTCTTCATCAATATAAATTTCTGAATCCCCAACGCAATTAAATCTACAAATCAACCTCCACAAGCCCATATCATCTATATGCAAGTACTACACATATATACCATCAAATGACAAAATATCACTCATTCACATATGCAACAGTCCCTTCACAGCTTTGGATAGGAAGACTCTATCTTGCTGGATTGCTGAAGTCATCAGAAGTACTGACGATGAACTTGTGGCACAGATGCTATCCTTGGAAGATTGAGTAGCAGCTCCCCAACTGAATCCTTCCTGGACATGCCTTCTCCTGCTTTTGTGGCGGATAGATCAGCAGATTCACCATTTGACGTGTCTTCAGCAACATTGCTTTTCACCTCTTGTGCATAGTAGTTTAACTCATTTCTTGTCTTGTTATCTGTCGTATTCATGTCATCACCATAACCGCTATTAAAATTGAAATTTTGCACTGTTCCAGAATCTTTTTGCAGGAGGTTGCATAAAGAATTGACTTTTGTCATTATGCGCTTTTCATCGGATGTTGGTGCATGTTGAGAGTCCGTAAATAAGCACTTGCTAATCTCGTCCAGAACCTCCAGGCTTTTTCTTTTGTCATTGGACAGATTAGGATTTTCAGATGTATTGTGTTCAGAAAACCGATTCTCAATGTGGCTCACTAACTCAATCATTGACATTGAAGGGTGAAATCCAGGAACTTTGATATTATCCCAACAGCTGAGATTCTTCAACTTTCCAGTTCCAGTTCTCCTCATTTCTTTCATTTCTTCATTCACACAGCTATTCCATGCTGAAAGCAGTAAAAAAGTCCGAGCATGAAACATTGAAAGGTACTAAAGCGCTGCTAATAGTTGGGATTAGCATTATTAGACTTTTTGTGCCCCAAAGCGTGACAAAGTTCTATCTACAGTATCCGCTATAATCAGCAATTTTAAGCGCAAAAAACAACTTTTTTCAATGACATTGGACTTTCCATGATAGGTTCTCAAAACTTCATAACATCTGCTAGGGGCAAATTAGCACTAGTTGATGGTATTTTACTTTAGATGCTCAATAAGTGACGAGGTTAGAAGAACACAAATAAGTATAAATATTCCAAAATGTCATATGAAAAGCGGTACTCAATATCCAGCAAAATAGCACCCACTTCACAATAATTAATAAAAAGAAAAAACTAATGGACACCAATGTAGATTTGAAGTCCATAATAAATTTACCTGGATTTGGTGAAGTTGTTTCTAGGGGAAACTGTTCTGAATGTGTGCCAAAAGAATCATATTGTTCATTTATTGAGGATGAAGATTGAGGTTCAGATAGTGATGGTGCATCCAGTAAGCTAAATATGACAGGCCCACTATCTCTCTTCTTATCGTTTTTGCTGTTTCCTTCATCCGATTCATCAATAACCAACCTCCTAGGTTCAAAATATGGAGATTCCATTGTTATTTCAGCTTGCTGACTTAGATAATTCAGGCGAGGATCAAATTGAATGAGCTTTTCAAAGTGCTTCCCCAACAAGCCTCGAGGACACTGCAAGTAATGTCTCCTGCAGCCAAGTAAAGAACAATGTCACCGGAAAGGAAAAATGAAAACAATAAACCAGTGACTATGTTAACTACCGATTTCGCTATTTGGTAGTGCTGAATTGCTTCACCATAACTGAAAAAAATTCAATGCAACTTGGATGCATATAATAGCAGTCAGCCAGTTACAAGTTAGTTGAAACCTTCCTGAGACTAAACTTCTTATTTTACAATGGAATATATGCTCCAGTCTAGGATAGCATAACATCAGCTAAAAGCTAAAGGCACAAGCTTTAATATTTTTGATTTGCTGGCATTGCCAAGGCATCCTCAATTGGTTCCGTCAAGCTAGCTATATGCTGTGTATTGCCAACGATTTCTGAATTAACCTAGTCCTTGAAAAATGCAGAAGATGCGACTATTCAACTCATCCGGCATTTAGCTTCTGTGAGCTCAGCCAATTATGATGTTTAACATGGCCCCCGTTTGGGGAAAGACCTTTTTTTTCACAAGTGCTTATCCAGGAAGAGAAGTACCTAGGAAGGTACTTATTTTAAGAGATATAACCCCTTATACTTGTTTACCAAACAGCGCTATGGTATCTGTTTACCTATAGCAGAACACTGCTGCAACAAAATTACAAACCTACACCTTCTTCAGGCACCAACAGAGTTATGACTTCACTATAGCCTCTGCCCAAACACGATACCTCGTAGTCTCATACAAATTCCATAAAAAAAATTGAGAATAGGAGGTACCACTAACTTACCTAGATCATGGATGGTTAGGACTTCACTAGCTAGTGTAATACATAGGAGATGCTCATCTTTTAGCTCTTATAATTCTCATTTCCTATTTCCTTTAAGTTTCATTTTTTCAGAGATTATTTGACCACAACCTGGACAGTAGGATTGTTGGAATTAACAAGAAATGAAGCAGTTAGTAGGTCTTTTACAATAGCCAAGACATGTAACCATAAGCTACAAACTCATAAGCTTTCAACAAAATATACCTGTTTATACTTGCTTGATCACCAGTAAAATCTGACATTGACTGCCATAGAGTATGCTTCCTAGGTTGTGGATTTGTCTCCCTGAAGAAAAGAGGCGGTCGTGATAGCTGTAAAAAGTTTTATAAACA
>JAUEJK010429804.1:0-14008 GCA_032274865.1 Eryngium alpinum
TTAATCACTAAAAGGGTATAGCAGTAAAATCCTAAGTGTGCATAAAGTAAAAACGATTTGCATTTAGCAATACCCTTTCAAGTGAAGGCTCCGAACACCGGAGATTGGGTAAGCACGTGTAGTCAATATTTTGAAATATGTTCTATGCCGAAAGAAATTAAAGTTACTTTTGCCATCTTGCACTTACAAGAAGATAAGGCAAAATTTTAGTACGTGGCTTATGAACAATATTGTTGAAGCATATGATCCATATAGTTTTTTAATCTAACACCTTAAGGTTTTGGGTAAAATCGTTTTTAACATGATGTTAGAGTTATGTTTAGGAGAGGTGTCCCGGGTTCGAACCCTCATACCCCAAATATTCTCAATATATTTGTGGTTATTTGTGAGTTGTGTGGTTATATATGTGTTATGTGGTGTTACGGTCCACTCTTACCCCTTACTGGGCTTTCTCAATATATTTGTGGTTATTTATGAGTTGTGTGGTTATATATGTGTTATGTAGAGTTGTGGTCCACTCTTACCCCTTAGTGGGCTTTCAAGTGAGGGGGAGTGTTGAAGTATATGATCCATAACTGGGCTTTCTCAATATATTTGTGGTTATTTATGAGTTGTGTGGTTATATGTGTTATGTAGAGTTGCGGTCCACTCTTACCCCTTAGTGGGCTTTCAAGTGAGGGGGAGTGTTGAAGTATATGATCCATATAGTTTTAGGTTATAAAACCATAAGGTTTTGAGTGAAATGATTTTTAACAAATTTCATTATAAAGATTCGTTGGAATCAATTTTATGTTGACATTCTTACTAGATTTAAGACAAATGAGTTTGAAAATCTACTAGGAATCAATTTTATGTTGACATTGTTACTAGATTTAGAACACATGAGTTTGAAAATCTACTAGGAGATTTGACTAAGGGCCTGTTTGGTTACGTCTAATAAGTGGTAACTTTTTTTAAGTGGTAAAAAAAAAGCATCAATATGGTGCTTTTTTTAAGTGCTTTTTTTTAAAAGTCAGCTTTAAGCCCAGCCAAACAGCCAAACTTAAAGTGAGAAAAGCATTTTAAAAAAAATACTTAAAAAAAACACCATATTGGTACTTTTTTTTACCACTTAAAATAAGTGGCCACTTATTAGACGTGGCCAAACACCCCCATAATTGACCAAATTCAATATATCCAAACACAAAAGAATGTGTGGTGCTTGTATTGTCCAAGCTGATTCATCTCTACATATATGTAGAAATTTTAGTTATATGGAAAGTTTGTCTTCTCATTGTATAACATAAATATCAGTATGCATTTATTGAACAGATTCCAAAGTAGCTCTCTTTATCAGCCACAGAAGATGTTCCACCTTGAAATATTGCTGTCCATATTGAAGATATTCAGATCCATTACTTCAAATGTTTATATTTCTTTTTAATTCTTTTTATTTTATTCCTAGAATATGTAACTTCTCAACTCGTTGGATTGCTAAGCAAGTTTTTATAGGTTACTAATTCACTAATGTATTAACTTCATCGTTGAGGAGTGATGTTTTATTTTGACTAGTATTTTTGCCCGTGCTACGCACATGGGTAATTTATAAATATATTTATATTTATAAATAATTAAAAAATTAAAAAATTAAAATTATGAATTATTAAAATTTAAAAATAAAAATTATATAAACACATTATTATTATAAAAAAATTAAAATATAATATCTTGAAATTCTATAATAAAATTCTCGATGAATATATTAATTAATAAAATAAAAAATTAGAAAATAATGGTAATAAGATAATTTTAATAATATGAGGTGCCTAACAATAAGATATTTTCAATACTCATGAGTTAAACAATGTATAATCCTATTTGCAATATCACATTTGCAGGTTAGTGGAATTGAATATATGCTCAAGGACAATAAATTAGATGTAATCTTTTTTTTTCATAATATGATCTGGAAAAACTTGAAAAATGGTCAGCTATTTCGAACAACTTATTCTTGGTACAATAATTTCTGACTGTATTTTGAATTGAGAATGAAATAAGTTTGATTGTCTTGTGTATCGAATAATAAGCTCAAATAGAGCAATATGATAAGATTAATCCAATTTTCCTTATTATTTTATATCGATTATGAGTATTTGAGCAAAATAATTAATAAATATTATTATATGAAACTAAAATTTTATTATTATAAAAAATTAATTTCATACAAAAGAATTTAAGATATATGGCTCGGTGTCGCCTAACGGCATGCATATACAAAAGAATTTAAGATATATGAGGCTTTTTACATGTTCTCCTAGGCGCTAGGTGCCTAGGAAGCTTGATTATACTTTGCTTAGTGTGCAAGAGCTATCCTATAGAATTCTCTAGATAATGTGGCGCCTATGAAGATTCTACTTCTCATCCTTGGCGTGCAAAGGGACTTGTGGGAGTCCTCCTAGACGTTAGGCACCTAGGCGACTTCTCCTATCCTTTCTTGATGGACTTATGATCGTCTGGAGATCCTACCTCCTCTCTTATTGGTATGTTTTATGCAAGAGATGAGGGTTTTTTGATATTGACGGAGCTTCTTTGGCTAGAGGAGCTTTGATTCATTCTTTTTGTGGTTCACCAGAACCTGATAGTGCTTTATGACATACTCGTCTGAAATCTATATTTTACCTTTACTACATAGTTTAGGGTTATTACATAGGTTTATCCCAGTAGTTTATACTCAGGAAACCCCTTTTATCATCTTAAGTCTTATTCTAACTTATTCATAATCCATGGATGACTCCTCATTATCTATATAAGGATGCTCTATCTATATAATTAACTCCACTACAATCTCATTCTATCAGAGATATATTTTCTATCAGAGCTATATACTTCTCTCTAAAACTTACCTTATGGCTTCTGTCAGGATTCCTTTGCTGCACCCTTCTCGCATTGGTCTGGGAGACCTCTTGGCGCTTCCAAAGTTAGACTTCGCCTCTGGACTTGATGTGGAGTCATTCAATCTTCCTAACTCCCTCTCACCAGCAGAGGTTGAGCATCTTGCTAGGGCATTCTACATCAAGGGTGACTTTTAAGCCATCGTTCCCTCTCCCACTGATCGTCCCTGCAAATGGAATGGTTGTCTATGTGTCCTCAAGGAGTCTCTTTTCTCTGGACTCTGTATCCCCCTGCACAGCTCCACCTATCGCATTCTTGCTAAGGCGCGCATTTTACCAGCTCTGCTTCACCTTAATGGTTACAAGACGATCCACACTTTTCTGGGTATTTGTCGAATGAAGGGGGTGAAACCAACTATGAGGGTCTTCAGAAGGATCTTCCAGTTTAAGAGTTGTTCACCACTAGAGGCATGGATGACCACCAAACATCGCCATAACACACCTCTCATTTTTGCTACAGCTTCAATGCCCGAGTCCATATCGGGTTGGAAATCTAAATACTTCTTTGTCCGCTGGAAAACCGGACAATGGGAGTCATTAATCAGGAGTTCTTTTGGGGCGGCTCATGACGGGCCTGCTAAATTTTTGAAGTTAGGCTCAGATGAGCTTGACACCGTGAAGGCCCTATAGGAAGGGGGGATCTTCACTTCACTTCATGTCTGTCCTTGAGGCAAACAAATATCAAGAGCTTGGACTCTGCACCCTTTCTCCTAGAGGTAAAAATCATCAACTCAATCTACGAACTCACTTTTATCTATGTCTACATAACCTTACTCTTTTTCTTTTGCAGCTCTGGATCTTGCCTGCCCTTACTCCAAATGAAGAAAATTAAGGCGGACTCTCCCCTCCCCTCTTCAATAAAGGCTCGTTGTCATCGCGATGCTTCAGAATCTACCTATCCTGATGAGGGAAATGTCTTCTCAGGCAATTAGGGAATTCGTGACAAAGATTCAATATTGAGCCATCACATGTTGGCTCAAGAATGGTCAGATGGGTCTATCACCCCTCTTAACAGAAGTACTATGGAGTCTTGGACTTCCGATTAAATTAGCTTCCAGGGTGCTCAATCTCTGGCTTAGGTAATCTCAATATTTCACACCCCTATATGATTAATGCTTCCTTTAAAATTCTGACCTAACCATTCAATATCTCCTTTTAGTTGAACTGCTCTTTTCAAGCGAGTGCCCATCACATGAATAATCTACACGAGTCCTCTACCCAAAAGAACTTAAAGATAGCAGAGCTAAGGGCTCAAATCTCTACTACTTCCTCTCAATCTGATAGGCTTCTTCGAGAAAGGCAAGACTTGGAGGAAGAAACAAACAAACTGAAGTAAGAAATTACAGAGTACAAGACTCAGATAATCCGAGATTACCTTTCTTCGGATGAATATCGACAGAGGAAATGTGCGACTGCTGCGAGGATGCTTCCCCATGAATATAATAGTTACTGGGATGATATCAAGGATTTTTTTAATGAGCAACTTCCTAAATCCATTGATATTAACTCCATTATATGTCCACTAGAGAGAGATGATGCCCCCTCTGATACATATGATGAGGCTTAGTAGTTGGTCATTAGTTTTATGTATTATCTATCCCGTTGTATCCAAAATTTGCATAATAAAGTTTCTTTTCAGAAGTCTCAAAGTGTTGGAATCCAAATGGTTTCTCTTTATTCATATGAATTCTCTCTAAGACAATAACCAAATAACAAACTAATAGTTAAATGCTCTTATCATATATGGTCCACATGACCTCACTTAATAAATCTTAAAAGAATGCACTTCACTCATGCATCTCACAACTCTCTTCTTTGGGCAGAAAAAGATCCTCAATTGAACACCACTTGTAATCTCTAAAGGCTTCTACGAACCTCTTATTCATATCCCGATAGCAGCGTATTCTTTCATCAGGTAACTTCTCGTACCACCTATAAGCTAACTTCTCCAGATTTAAGGGGAGTATCTTGCACTTGAGGTCTTCAGGTTTGTACGGTCCCAAACTTTGAGATAACTCTTGCAAGTGAAGTATTGGATCAGTCATCCCATCGTAACTAGGTAATCGATTATCATCAAAATCCTCAGGTAGCTCCAAGGCTTAAATTCTCTTAGTAAATGGGCTGCATAGCTCTTTGGTTCCCTCTTTGTATCGCCTGGTATGGGATGTCTTCATCTTTGGGAACTCAGTATCTCTATCATAAAAGGATTGTAATTACCTTTTCGGTTTGCTCCATGCATATCCCTAAACTTCCTCCGTCCTATCCAACTTAGGGTACGTCAACATTGCCTTCTCCTGAAATATCTCGGCCTCAAATTCTCTTAACATGGGTCTTCTTAATAAAGCAGCATACTCTGATCGTGCCTTTACGACCATGAATGCTAATATCCTAGTGACACGATAAGGGGAAGTACCTACAGTAACAGCCAATGGAATACTTCCTTCTATCCATACCTGTCTATTTGCTAAACCGAATATGGCTCTATTATGTTCAGTTAGGTGGATATCTAGGTACCCTAATCGAAGGGAAGTATCATAGAATAAAATGTTTAACGCTTTCCCTTCAGTTATGAAGACTCCCTCCAGATCCATGCTGGCTATCTGTACATCAATTGCCCATGGCTCCCCCATTCGAGGTGTGACCTTCCCGTCTTGCACTCCGCGAGTGTCATCTCTCTCTAGGTTTTTTAAGCAAAGTACTTGCCCCTAGCTGCTCCATTTCTGATGGACTCTACCGAACAAGCCCTTCCAATCTTCTGATCTCCCTGATGAGTACTTATTCCATTTTTATAGGAAACTTCGGCTTCAAATGGTAGGTGGAAGCTACTGCCTTGAACTGATGAAGAGCTATTCTTCCCAATATGGCATTGTAAGCTGACGGAGCCTTCACGACCATAAAGTTGACCATCTGCACTACTTCTGTAGAACCTTGCCCGAGAGTAACGAGGAGTCTTATAGTTCCTTCAATAGGGACCTCTAATTCATCAAATCCAAAAATTGATATTGTAGACGGGGTCAATTGGCTTTTCTGGTATCCCATCTTCAGAAAGACCTTGTGGAAAAGTACATCCATGAAAGCTCCTATGTCAATAAGTACCTTCATCACTGGCGTATTCCCAATTACCGGCATAATCACTAAGGGATATTCATATGGATATTGAATCCTTTCCATGTCTTTATCATCAAAGGAGATCACTTGCTCAATACGGGCTCCCTTACTTGGTTCACCTATATTCAGAACCTTTCGAATATAAGCCTTCTGCGATCGGTGACTGGTTCCATATACTCCAGATCCTCCTTCTATCACTATAATCGGTGTTCCTCGAGCTTGGCTTCCTCCCTATGGTTGTGAAGCTCGTTCTTTAATATCTCCACCACCAGTGTCCTTCTTGACATACTGGGCCAGACGCCCCTTGTTGATTAAGAACTCAATTTTGTCCTTCTTGGCTGGATCCCCTTTCATCTCTCGAGGCCACTTGATAAATGGCTCTTTCTTAATTTCTGTAAGTATCTGACTCCTGGTAGTGATCAAGGGGGAATAGGAATTCCTTTTCCTCTCCATTCTCTTGGTTTGCACCTCTTGTTTTGATCTCTTCTGATCCTTCTCCAAATTTTTAGAATCCTTGCACTTCCTCATCTCCTCCGGACTAGCAATTTTCTTCAAAGTATGTTCAGTAGAGATGTACTTCCCGGCACGATCTTGCAACTCCTGCATGTTTGTGGGTTTCCTCTTAGCCAGAGACATCTGAAAAGCCTCATTGGTTGTGCCTCTTTGCATAGCCATCATAGCCACCGATTGGTCTAAATCTGCTACTTACACTGCTTGACTAGTGAACCTATCGATGTACTCCCTTAATGTCTCACGTGGCCCTTAAACTATGTTCATCAGAGACTCCGAGCTCCTAGCATGCACCCTTCCACTTATGAACTGACTGGTGAGTTTATGTACCAGATCTGAGAAGGATGGGACTGATTTAGGCGGCAAACCAGTATACCACCATTGAGCATCCTCTTCCAAAGTAACCGGGAAAGCTCGGCACTTGGCAGCATCATCAATGGGTTGTAACAGCAAGGCATCGTTAAAGAATTGAACGTGTGCGTTGGGATCCCTTTTCCATTAGACTTCTTAATTTGAGGGATCTTTGCCTTGCTTGGAACCTTAGCTTCATGATTGCATCAGTAAAAGGAGATTCTGGATTAGCAGAATCTTTATTACCTCCTCCTTTAATGGGTTCTCCTGCATTATAAACCCTTGATGTAGCAGACTTCTCCTTGTTCTTGTTAGTTGCTTTCTCTCTTTCCCTTAACTCCTTCAGCATCTGAGTCATCAAGGTCTTTAAACATTCTTCCGTGATTGGTTTATCAGCTTGATCTCCATGCCCCCCATCCTGAGGGTTCACCGTATCTCCTACTCCTATATTCGCATTAGCCCCTGCAGTTTCTTCTGCTTGCTCTTTCTCTAGAGCCTCTAGGTCAGCCAATAGTTATAACCTTCTTGTTTCTCTCGCTTTCTTCTTCCCCTCAGCAGTTGGATTATCCGCAGCATTGGGGTCCTCAGGAATAGCATCACTATTAGTTTATGTCGTACAGGCACTAGAATGAGTATGTTGGGGTGGATCGTGAGGAGGATCCATAAACGGTGTAGGAGCTCCTTGGATTGTAGGATTAGGGGTCTGGAAATCTTTATCACCCGTCATGGATCTCTGACTTTTCTGTAACGTTTCCCACAGACGGCACCAAATATTACCGATCAAAATAATTACACGAAATTAAAGAATACCTGATGCTCCAGAAGCTTTAATATCGTTCTCCCGACTCCTTGACGTTTATCGGAAAACCTGTAAAAACTAGTGGGGGTTGTCCCACCGGGGACTCTCGGGCGCAAGAATAAGTGATCTGAGCAACATTAAAATCTCTTAAGTGGAGTTAAAATAGCGTACCAGATTATGAACAATAATCCTATATTTATACCTGTAGATTAGGGTTTCAGATGTATATGAGGAATTAGATTCCTACTCGATTTGGTAATCCCACTTACCTTATCTCTTTAATTACTTGCACCTTAAGACAAGGAATTAATACATGATTTACCTTCCAGATTCAATTTCCCCTCTCAATTAGGGTTTCTGCACCTCCTTATAATTAATTAGGCGTATCGGGCTTTCTGCCGTATTGGGCTTAGTAGGAACAAGTTCCTCTTATTAAATCAATCTCTATTTTTGGGACCCCTGCACCTCGTATTGTAAATATCAACAATGATAAAATATTATAAGTATATAATCAATAAAATATAAAATATATAAAATTTTAATCATTCTATTTGTTAAATTTTCTCTCCATTTAAAAATTATGTTATTCATAAAATGATACGTTAATAATATAAGAATTTTTATATTTGAGTGATCATATTATAGTTGTATAATTATAAAGGTTCATTGCACTTATAGTACTCAATTTGGAATATAAATTTATTTTAATGTTGTGCAAAAATATCTTACCATTTTTTTTTTATTTTTTACACAATTATGATACATGATCACAAAAAATTGATAATTTAAATACTTTTTACATTTAGAAGATTACCAAGTTGCTTATCTGTGTATAAATTATATCTATTTAAATTATTTTCATATTATATATTTTTATTATAAACGGATAACTAATGAAAAAAATAACATTTTGAAAGCGATCTATTAATTCAACAAATAATTTATATTTCATTTCAATTTAGTTATTATTGAAAAGATATTAAATATAGTAAGAATTATAATTAAATTGTTAAGAGTTTCTTACTAAAACATTTATCCATATAATAAATTTAACATTTAAAGATAGCAATCTCGGCGTCGCCTTCGTGCTATAAAGTAATATAAAATCAATTATTTAATTAAATGATTAATCAAAAAATCAAAAAATTATTAAGATACTTGATAATTATATTAAACTGTAATTCTAAATTTCAATCAATTATGACAGAAGGGGAAAATTTTAAAATGTTTAAATATATTTTCTTATTAAAAAAATCTATTATTAAGATCATAATAGGTAAGAAAGAAGATATCGAATGCACGAAATAAATATTTTAAAAATGGATGGTAGATAGATAGATACGTAGGTAGGTAGGTAGATATATACATATACATATATACATATATATACACATAAATACATACACACATAATAATTTGTGACTATATTTTAAATTGAGAAGAAAATAAGTTTAGTTATTTTGTTTATCGTATAATAAGCTCAATAGAAATATATGTTAAAATTAATCCAATCTCCTTTCTTTATTTATATCGATTGTAAATAGTTGAACAAAATAATTAACAAATGTTATTATTTAAAATTAATTTATTATTATTATAATTTGATTCTATACAAAAGAAATTAATATACATGGCTTGGCGCTACATAACGGGGACGCCTCGTATTCTAAATAAATAACAAAATTAAAAAAATAAAAATTTGATCATTCAATTTGTCAAATTTCCTCTGTCTTTAAAAATTATGTTATTTATAAAATAATACTTTAAATAATATAAGAATTTTTATAATTGAGTGATCATACTATAGTTGTATAATAATAAATGTTCATTGCCACTTATAGCACTCAATTTGTAATATAAATTTATTTTAATATTATGCAAAAAATATTTATCATTTTTAACACACTTAAATATGATATATGATCACAAAATTTTGATAATTTTAATACTTTTTATGTTTAGAATATAACTATGTTGCTTATGCATGTATAGATTACATCTTTTATATTTATTTTAATATTATATATTTATTATAAATAAATAATTAATGAAAACCTATAACATTTTAAAAGTGATCTACAAATTCAATAAATATTTTATATTTCATTTCAATTATTATTAAAACGATATGAAATTTATTAAGAATTATAATTAAATTATTAAACAATTATTATTTAAAAACTTATCCATAAAATAAATTTAATATTTAAATATAGTTTTATAAAATAAACATTATAATTACTGATTACCAAATAATTATCAATATATTTCATAGTTATATTAAATTGTATTTTCAAATTTCAATCAATTAAGATAAAAGAGGAAGAATTTTAAAATTTTAAATATGTTTCCTTAATTTATGAAATAAAATCTATTATGAAGATTAAAATAGTTAAGAAAGAATATACTGAATACATGAATTAAATATTTTAAAAGTGGAAGATATATTAACATATATATATATATATATATATATATTTATGACTGTATTTTAAATTGAGAAGGAAATAAGTTTGGTTATCTTGTGTATCGAATAATAAGTTCAGATACAGAGATATGATAAGGTTAATCCAAACTTCCTTATCTACGTATACTGATTATGAATAGTTGAGCAAAACAATTAACAACTATTATTATTTAAACTAAAATTTAAATCCATATAAAAAATTAAGATACATGGCTCGGCACCGCCTAACGGCGACGCCTCGTATTGTAAATATCAATAATTGTTAAATATTATAAGTATATAATTAATAAAAGTAAAAAATTATATTATTCATAAAATAATGCTTTAAATAATATAGGAATTTTATAATTGAGTGATCATATTATAGTTGTATAACAATAAAGGTTCATTGTTATTTATAGCACTAAATTTGGAATATAAATTTATTTTAATATTTTGCAAAAAGTTCTTATCATTTTTTGTTTTTTTTACATACTTAATTATTATATATGATCCCAAAATTTTGATAATTTGAATATTATTTACGTTTAGAAGATCACCAAGTTGTTTATGTGTGTCTAGATTATATCTATTAAAATTAATTTAATATTATATATTTTATTATAAATGGGTAAATAATAACATTTTCAAAGCGATCTATAAATTCGACAAATATTTTATATTTCATTTCAATTTAGTTATTGTTGAAAAGATATGAAATATATTAAGAATGGATGGATAAATTTTATAATAGTAATAAAAATTGATAAATTGTTTTTTAGTAATGAATGGATGATTTAATTTAAAGACCATCTATGGTATTAAATTCATGGAGATCGTCCATACCCAACAGCAAGAAAACTGAGACTGAAATCAACAATATGACCAAAAATAATTTGTAAATGCTACAATAAACTTAAGTGACATAATCACTTGATCATCACTTCGTAAAGTTTATTAATCCGATCATAAAATCCAAAACCTTGTTCAACTATTACAACCACAATTTTAACTTATCCAAATTTAATACAAAAAGAAGAAAAAATCGATAAATTACAGAGAATGAAAAGCTTGGAGTAACAAAAGAAGAAATAATATAATTAACTTTTTACATCCATCTTGCTTCCCTCACAGTCAGCACCAACCTCTACCCTGGAGCGTTGCTGATTATCCATGTAGTTCAAAATAAAAAGTGACTTAGAGAAGATCTTGTCATAGCATTGTCATGGATATCGAGAAAAATCAAATATGTAAACCATTACAGTTGAATTATAAAGATAAGAAATATATAATATACAAATATCATTAGATAAATTATGTTTTTACAAATAAAAATTAGACTATAAGTACAAAAAGCATAATATATTTTATAACCTTTTTTTTTAAAAGATCATCACCAAATCCGTGAACTGCAAATCCACAACCTGAAACAAAAAGAAATAAATTGATCAATATAACTTGGAGAAGATACAATGTAAGAAAAGGTATAAAAAAATAAGCAAAAAGCAAATCAACATAGTATGTAATACTGTAAACATCAAATCAAAGGTTTAATTTTGCACGATTAGAATTTACAAAAAAAACCTAATCATACAAATTAGTTCGATCAAACATGAACGTGGAGAGCAAAAATATAAAAGCAGATTGTAGAAAAAAATTGATCAACTTTTATAGAAGAAAAAACCATGGTCCGCTAAATCTTTCCATTTTTTATTTCCTCTTTTTAAGCATTGAACCAGAGTTAATAATATAAATTTCAAATTTCAACAACCTATGAAACCTTTAGCTAATAAGAATGAATATGAAAAAAGGAAAATTAGTGAAGTAATCACGGTAATTTGTTCTTATTTAAAATTATACACCAGGTTATATACTTGATAATATCGATGTGTACTGAATGACGCGCAACATATAGGCAATAATATTTCATTTCTAAATATAACCTAATTTAAAGAAACAGATGAGAGTTGTCAACGTACCATGCATATAATGTATAACTAATATATGAGATACCTATTTAAATTGTAATTACTGATAATTGAGAAGGTTGTGAAAGTTTCCATATGTAACTGCTTAGAAATAATTTCTTAATAAGGCGGTATATTAAATTAAATATTTTTATACATAAAATATAGGACAAAAATAAATAATTATATTTCTTAATTAATATTGAAATATTAATTAAAGGACGAATTAATGTTAAAATAAATCATAAAATGTCTAATATATTTTGAATAAAAATAAAATTATTTAAAAAATATAAATATTTAAATTTAAACTTGTGTTAATAGAAGATTCATCAATATTTATTATTATTATTCTTTAGAATGAAATAGATATACAGTAATAGTTTAAAATTTATATGAACTAATGTTTTGTTAATTATAAGATTTTTATACTTTTTAAAATTGTAAATTAGTGTGTGTGTGTGTGTATTTGTTTGTTTGCTTACATAATAAATGACAAAATAATATATAAATTTATAATATCTTTTTAAGAATTTATTATTTTGATTAAATTATCATTATAATGGATATAAACATAAGTTCAAAAATTAATTGATTATGATTTAAAAGAGTATGTTAGTTTCTATTTATAATGAAAAGTTAAATTGCAAGGAGAGAAACTAGAATATTTATATTAATAAATTAGAACAACAATTACTAGTTTCCTTATAAATAAGTTTGCATATAATATTGACCAATCAAAAAATATTTTTGGTAGAATCTAAATTTTAATTTGATATATTTTTTATAAAAAGATAATAAATAAAAAAATATTTTTAACCCACCTAAAGTTACGTGCAAAAGTAGTTATTTAGGGACGGAGGGAGTAATATTTAGTTCATTTTGAATTCAAACCGATCTAATCCAAATTCGCTATATCTGGATCGAAAAAACTCAATAGATAAATACTTAAATATCAAAATAAACACAACAAATTCTGTACTTGAATTCTTATTTTTTCATCTCTGTGTTCTTGGGTACAAAGAATAAAATCATAAGAGCAGCTACGCGAAATGTGTATGGGTCTCATCCGCCCTGTATAATATTCATGTGAATATATTGAACTGTTGAATTGACATGAAAACAGCAAGAAAATTCGGATTGGTACTTGTTCTTGGCATACACTAAGTTCGCGGAAACTTGTGACGGAATATGCAATCCGTCACAACTTTCCCTGTGACAGAAGCCATAATCTATCGCAAGATTATTATTTTATTATTTCTTTGCTCTTGTGCATTTCGCTATATCTGGATAAAAAAAACTCAATATATAAATACTTAAATATCAAAATAAACACAACAAATTCTGTACTTGAATTCTTTTTTTTCATCTCTGTGTTCTTGGGTACAAAGAATAAAATCATAAGAGCAGCTACGCGAAATGTGTATGGGTCTCATCCGCCCTGTAGAATATGTTGGAAAACAGTGGGTTTTCCACTGATTTCAGTTGCCATTTATAGCTTGTCTCGGACACCGTGAGTGTCGGGACATAGGTCAAATGCGTAGTTCTCCGAGAGAGCTTTCCAACGCATATTCACACATTTAAAATGATGAAGGAGTGAGTGAGAATAAAGATTCAAAAAATTGCTCCAAAATTGTGAAAATGAATGTTTGTCCCACATTGAGGTTTTTACAACTAATGTGTGAGTATTTAAGTGATTCAACTCCCTTACCTATTACAATTGGTTAATGGGCTTTTGGAACAAAGCCCGCGTGCACGCAGGGGGGGTGCAAATCATGGACTCAGCTGGGCTCGTGCGCGACCTGCGGACACGAATGCAGAAAAATTGTAGGAGACCGCGCGTTGCCTCCTTTTATTAATTTTTCAAATTTTATTTTTTCACAATAATCATTATTTA
>JAUEJK010429908.1:0-14008 GCA_032274865.1 Eryngium alpinum
TCCAAATTTGGATCAGTACTATTCACTGATCCAAATTTGGATCACTTTTTGGATCACGGTTGGGGCAATTTGGATCATAAAGTGATCCAAATTTGGATTTTTGGATCACGGGTGGAGTTGCCCTTAGTCTTTTTCAATTGGATCTTTTTACTCTTGTTGATTTTGCTCTATTTGAACTATTTCCTTTACAGATTTGAATTTTAATTCAAATATAATAAATTTAATTTTTTAATTTTTTTTATTTAATTTAAGTTTTATAATTTAGGTATAAATTAATTGAATATTTATTGCTCCAATTCAATCCAAAATGATTCGATTATATATGTAACGTCCCGATCCGCCCGAGTCGGGGCGCCACTGATATCACTAACAAATTGAGTATTAACCTCGAAATAAATACCTCAGCTAAACCTCCACAGCGGATTATTCAAGTTTAGTCAATAGTAAAGGGACAACACCTGAAAATATAATTTTATAAAAGAGAACGGTCAACCTAAAAGGTTGAGTGAGTGCTCAAATATATTTGTTTATGCAACAATATGCAGTATCAGTATGCACTTCAAGAGAATCCATAACAAGGACAACATTCTTTTAACTTTCAAATAAACCAATACACTAGCGATGAGAATCACTCTTCCTTATCTCCCCAAAATAGACTCGTCAGTCTCTGCCTTATAACACCAAAAACAGTCATGCTGCAGTACATGAACATAAATCAGGCATTCATCCAACACAATCAACTCCTAACTATACTGGACAATGTGAACCCAAGATCTTATACCGGGACCTGACGTAGCCCTCTGCTCGCTCAGCTGGTATAAACCACTTTGGGACAGGGCCCGACAAATGCAACCAATCAATTCAACGCATATGCAAAATAGATTCCAATGAGACACAAAATTAGTAATTGATAATGCACAATGAATGCCAATAAATCCAAAATAAGTAACTAATAAATTATAAATATACCTTGAAAATATTCTCAAAATATAATATATAAATTTAATACGATATTTAAGAAAATAAGAACACTCACCTTATTATATCCACTAAATCAACCATAAATTACTCCGTATAAAATCTGATCACCCCGATCCAATACATCAAATAACTTATGAAGTTTGCTTGCACGGTGCCATGGAATTATACGTCCACTGTGATTTATAGAGACGGTAGGGTAAAACAAAAAGAAAGTATTTGAACCTATTTTTCTTTTCACCTATTTTGTTAACTTTATATATGTATATGTAGTAATGCCACTAATCCTCAATCGAGAGAAACACGTGGCAGCTGAAACTTTCAGTCACTACACACATGTAATATATATAAACCAAATTCTTATATTTGCTCCACATAAATAATAAACATTACTGAATATTTAAAAGAACAATGGCCTAGCCCATTTATATTATTTTCAAGCTATATAAAATAATGTACATTTTGTATTTGAAAACAAACCAACTCGGTCCAATATTGTAAGTGTCCGACCCAAATATTATATTTTTATACTCTTATTTTTTTATTTGAATTATAATAATAAATCAAATTCATATTAAAAACAATATAAAAACATCAATTTACATATTTTGAATATTATATACTTTAAGAAAATAAATTTTTTCATATCTAAAAGAAAATAAGAATATTACAATATATGCATATTAAAATATAATATAATATATATATATATATATATATATATATCGATTACTATAATATAAACGAGTAATGCTATGTTATTTAAAAATAAATATATTTTATTTTAAATCTAATGCGTTCTTTCATTTTTTACGATAATAGGGTTCATAAAATTTATGGGAAAAAACTTTATGTTACAGATAAAAAAATAAGAATTTTAAACAAAGGTATACCTGACTCTCACAAAGGTCTGAAGCAGATCTTCTCAAACTCCTGGAATGTCCACCAGAAAACCTGTAAAAATCAATGGGGTGGTTACACCGGAGGGATTCGGGTGCAAGAATAAGTAATAGGTCTCGAAGGGGTATAATTAATCTAGACGGGGTTGAATAAATTAACGACTAATTAAAAATTAGTTATCTCTTTTTAAAATTTATTTTACCGAATAAGATCTTCAAAGACTTATAATCGCAAGAAGCTTTTGATTACAAATTATTCTTGAGATTAAGAGTAGTTGAGTTTCCTACTTTGTGAACAGTTATGTTTTTGCGGAAGTGTAAAGGCAAAGCAGGAAAGAAATTACCACACGACAATATATCCTGGGTCGCGAACTTAGATATTTCAACCGATATATAAGCTCCCTACTCCAGTCCCCGACCTCCTCTCCAGGAGTCGAGCTTTTGTTCCAACCTTAAGTGACACTCCTTAGCACAGGTGGAGAAGCCTTTACAACTCTTGCTACAAACCCATGTAGACTTCAAACTTTGCTACTCGGTTAATCTTGGACAACAACTTCATGTTGTTTCCTCAACTTTGCATACTTGGATTTAGATGCCTTGTTCTTCTCAACTTATCTTGTCTCGGTCTTGAATTACTTTTTTCTTCACGGCACAACTAATACTCAACCCCCCGTCGACGTATTAAAGGCTTGGGTCTTAGACATAAATAATTCCTATTTCACAGATGAGTTAGAAAACAAGCACTTACCCAATGCTTTGGTTAGTTTGATAAGAGATTTACCGATTTAAATGCATAAGATGTAAACAATTAAATCAGTAGATAGAATACGATTTATCAAGTATGCTTCTAACTAAGCAAGTATGAAAGATAATCGTAAAGAGTGATTAGCCTTTTGAATAGGCAGATAAATCACTTTAAGATCAGTAAAGATCGAATGCTTCTAAAGATAAGCAGATAATGAATATGATATAATAATATTTAATAAGTATATATATATATATATATATATAAGTATATATCAAATATTTACTTATAGTGAAATATATAACGAGCGAAAGAGGTCAACTTTCTGCCTTTCTTTCTACTATACTTGCTAATCTCTCCATTCGTCTGGTAGTCTTTCGACTGTAGATACCGGGAGAGTGGATATAGCAAGTGAAAGAGAAAGCGTACTAATATGAACTTTTAACTCTTTTTTAGCACTTCCTAGTTTGTAGTCAAACCAGTATCACCGCTCGATGATTAAGACAAGAATACATCGACAATCGATAGTATCACAGTATCTCGTTGCCTCGAGGCTAACAGTGATGCACTAAAGTATACACACCACTTTTATACTCGTCTCAAAAAGTATAGCAATTGAAGCACAATTATATCACAATATATCACAAGATATAAATATAATGTAAACACAATATAGTGATATAAAAATAGAGAGTGTAGATGTTACCAAATATGAAGCAATTAGACCGAAAAATATCAAAGAAAGTTCACCAGAAATTGTTCATAAATCCGTCAGTACTTCGGCTGGATTTTCACTATATCTCCAATAGTAGCCGAAAATTCGTTGGAGGTTCGTCCGGAGTTTCCTTCACGATCGGAGTCTTCTCGAAGGTTGAGAGCTTTTTTGCCCTTCGGATATGCAAGCCTTTGTTAGGATATGTAAGAAGAGAAAGTTAAGGCTTTTTTGGAGAAGAGAGAATTCTACTAATAATTTGATAAAGTAATAATATAGAGAGAATTCTTAGTGAATTGATGTAGAAAATAAGTGAAGTGATGGTCTCTATTTATAGGAAATAAGAGTGGCAAATTCGTAAATAGATTGGGGGAAATTCAAAGAGAGAAGAGTGGCAAATTCGTAAATAGATTGGGGGAAATTCAAATTTGAATTGGGTTGGAAAATGTTTTATCCAAGTGGTTTTAGAAAAACCATGGTTTTAGGAGAGAGAAAGAGCAAATGGGTGGTATTGGACAAAAGGTAAAACCTTTGTAGTAATTGATCTGAATTTTGAATATTTACTATGGTGACTTACTTTAATAAGCAAATAATTATGTTACATACATATGCTTTATGCTTAAGTGTGTGCTAATGACGTTTAGACTTTTTAGTCAACACTTAATTAAAGTCAACATTCAGATTTGACTTTTTGGTCAATGTTTGACTTTGACTTTTGTTCACAATTTTTGAATAATTGAAAAATAAGTACACACGGATGTGTGATTTAAAAATGAGTATATGACAAAAGTATTACTTGGATAAAGTGTTTCGAAAGATCGAGTCTTTTAGAGAATAAAATACTTTATTTAGAAAGCAATATTGTGTGGATGGCATTATCGATCATAGAATTTTAAAGATATATCGAGTCAAGTTAAGCGCCTTCTAAAAGAGAAAATATTTTACCGAAAGAATTATATCAAGTAAGTCCGAAAAATATCAAGAAGAGAATCGACTATATGATTTTCATAGTATTGACTTCGAGTCTATCAGTCGGAGAGGATGTGTGCTAATTCGACTTTTAATTTCATTTCGAGGTTTAGACAATATCAAAACCCTAAGCGTAAGAACTTTAATAAACCTATAAAGATAATGCTTAAATAAATAAGCATCTATCAATAAGTAATCTGATTGATATGTATATTTACAGAGTTGGAGCTAAAATTGCATACTTGATTATGAAGAATGATTCCCTTTATATAGGCGTAGATTAGGGTTTCAGATTCCTATTAGGAATTAGAATCCTATGTTATTTGGTATTTCTCTTTACCTTATCTTTCATTTTCTTGCACCCTAAGACTAGGAATCATTACCCGATTTACCTATCATATTCATTCCTTTATTTAATATTAGGGTTTTCGCACCTCCTTACTAATTATTAGCTGTATTGGGCCTTTGTCGTATTGGACTTAGTAGGAAATCTATCCCCTTTATAATTTGGACTTCATCGCCCTAATTCGGATCCAGACTAATCCAGATTATACCGGTCCAGGGCTTACTGGGTCAATCCCTATTTTTGGGCCCCCTACATTTGCCCCTATTTTCGGGGTGATTTATCCCCCAGAAATATGAGTCATTTCGTACCAAAAATTGGTCATTTACATAAATTTTCCGTCCCTGACCCTTCTCCTAGGCTCTGGCGCCTAGAAGATACATAGAAAGCATAGTTGGTATTTTTTTGTAGTCCTTTAAACACCTCCCTAGGTGCTAGGCACCTAGGGGAGCCTCCGTCACCACACTTGGCATTTTAGCATATTTCTAAATAACTCCCTAGACCCCTTGGCGCCTAGGAGACCATTTTTACCCCACTCAGGCGCTTATTAGGGTCCTCAAAACTTCCTCCTAGGCACTTGGCGCCTAAGAGTGTTCTGTAACCCTTCTTGGCGGTTTTCTAAGTGGTTAGTACCTCTTTTTAGGCTCCTAGAGCCTAGTAGACAATTAATATACTACTTAGGTGTTTTCTCATGCCTTCAACAATCTCCCTAGGTGATTTATGCCTAAGAATACTTCTCAAACCTCACTTGGACGTTTATGAGAGCTCCCAAAGGATATCCCTAGGTGCCAAGCGCCAAGGAGAGACCTTACAACTCCCATTGGGCGGTTTTTAGAGTCACAATACACCTCCCTAGGCTCTAGGTGCCTAGGAGGCTTATATTTACCTTACCTTGGCATTTTACTAAGGGTTTTAAGTATGTCCCTAGGTGTGAGGCGCCTGGGAGCTATGTCCTCGCCCATCTTAGCATTTTAGTGAATGAACTTGGAGTTCTCATCGTTTTAACATCTAGAAACCCTTATTTTGCCTATCACAGAGGTCTAATGATCATTCTAGGGATTCCTCTAGACCTTTTGACGCCTGGGAACCCTCACTTCTCCATTCTTGACGTGGTACACCTAAGATGTGAGCATATTTTGATATCCATGGGCCTCCTTGGCCAAATAAGCTGTTATCCATCTCATTTTGTGGCTCACTAGAGCCTAATAATACCCCTGACGCATGCGCCTAGAAGTTATTCTACACCCAACCTTGGCGGTTTAAGGTTATAATAGGGATCCTCCTAGACATTATTCGTCTAGGAACCCTTACTTCTCCCTTCTTAGCATTACATTCCCAAGAGGTGAGCGTATTTTGGTATCTATGGAGCCTCCTTGACCAAAGGAGCCGCTATCGTTTTATTTTGTAGTTCACTGGAACCTAATTATACTCGTAGACTTACTTTGTCTAGGAGTCTATTCTATCCTTACCTTGGCGGTGTAAGGAGAAAATGAGAGCTTCCCTTAGGCGCATGTGCTTAAGAGCCATCAGTTCCCTAGCCATGTTGGTCTAGGGTTTATATATTACCTTCTCATATTTCCTATATAAGGAGATCTTTCTCCTCATTTTAACTTACTACACTCTAATTCTCTCAAGTAATTCCTCTCTCTAAGCTTTATTCTTCTCTCTAAAATTTTCCTCTTCACATGGCTTCTAGAAGAATTCCTTAAGTGCATTCTTCTCGCACTAACTTGATCGAAATTCTGGCGCTTCTGAAAATAGACTTTCCCCCCGAGCTTGACATAAAATCTTTCTATCTCCCCAGCTCCCTCACTCTAGATGTAGTTGAGCAATTGGCTCGGGCCTTTGATATCAAAGACGACTTTGAAGTAGTCGTACCTTCTCCTAATGATTGTCCCTACAAATGGAATGGGTGCCTCTGTGTTAATAAGGAGTCCCTCATCTCAGGGCTCCGTATCCCTTTCCATAGCTTCACTTACCGCATTCTTGCTGAGGCACGCATCTCTCCGGCTCAGCTACACCCTAATGGGTACAAAACAATCCACACCTTCTTGGGCATCTATAGAATGAAGGGTGTGGAACCAACTGTGGGTATCTTCAGAAGGATATTCTAGTTCAAGAGCTAGTCCTCGCTGGAGGGATGGATCACCATCAAACACCGTCATAACATTCCTCTCATTTTTGCTACGGCTTCCATGCCTGAGTCCTTATCGGCTTGGAAGTCTGAGTATTACTCTGTCTGTTGGAAGACAGGATAATGGGACTCCTAGATTAGGACTTCTTTTGGCGCAGCCCACGACGGGCTCACCAAACAATTAAAGTTGACCCTCGACGAGATTGATACCATGAAGATCCTGCAGGATGGTGGATCTTCACCCCACTACATATCTGTCCTTGGGATAGATAAATATCAAGAGCTGGGATTTTGCAACCTTTCTCCAGAGGGTAAGAGCTATCCATCACAATCTTTTAACCTGTTACTTTATATTACCTGCATCCCAATGACTTCCTTTTATTTTTCTTTCCTTGCAGCCTTGAAGCTTGCAAGACCTATGCTCTAGAAGAGGAGAACTAGGGCGGGGACTCCTCTTCCTTCCTCCATAAAAGCCCGCCGCCACCGCGATGCTTCAGAATCTACTTCTCTTAGAGAGGATGACGTCTTCTCCAGCAATTGGGGAATTCGTGCTAAAGATTCAATAATAGGTCACCCAATGTTGGCCCAGGAATGGTCGGAGGGGCCGATCACCCCTCTTGACAGAAGTACCATGGAGTCCCTAACTCCCTCAGAGATTGGTGCCCAAGGAGATCAATCCTTGGCCGAGGTATATTTTACAATGCATAAATTTATTTGAATGACATATTCATTGTGATACTGACCTTCTTATTGTGTGCTTTTTCCTTTAGCTGGATAGCTTCTTCCAAGCTGGCGTTCACCAAATGAACAATCTGTGTGAGGCTTCCACCTAGAAGAACTTGAGGGCGACTGAATTAAGGGCTCAAATCTTTGATGTTTCAGCCCAATCTGCCAAACTTATTCAAGAAAAGATCCTCAATTGAACACCACTTGTAGTCACCAAAGGCCTCCACAAATCTTCGTTTCAGGTCCCGATAGCAACAGACTTCTTCTTCCGGCAGCTTCTCATGCCACCTATAAGCCCACTTCTCCAAAGTTAATGGAAGTACCTTACACTTGAGGTCTTCAGATGTTTCTGGTCCCAGACTTTGAGATAGCTCCTGCAGGTGGAGTATTAGATTTGTCATCCCATCATAATAAGGCAGACTACTGGTATCAAAACGTTCATGTAGCTCCATGGCTTGAATCCTCTTGGTGAATGGGTTGCACAGTTCCTTGGTCCCTTCTATGTAGCGCCTGGTATGAGATGCCTTCATTCTTGGAAACTCCATATCTCTATCATGGAAGGATTGTAGTTTCCTCTCCTGATTGTCTAAAACATATCCTTGAACCTCCTCTATTCCATCTAGTGTGGGGTAACTTAATATGGCTTTCTCATGAGAAACCTTGGCCTCGAGCTCTCATGGCATTGGCCTTCCCAGTAGAGCAGTGTAGGCTGATCGTGCCTTCACAACCATGAAGATTAGCGTCCGAGTAACACGATAAGAAGACGTACCATAAGTGACAGCCAAGGGAATACTCCCCACTATCCAAACTTCCCTATTATCCAGACTGAATACTGCCCCATTGTGTTCATTCATATGTATGTCCAAGTATCCTAGTCGACGAAAGGTATCATAAAACATAACGTTTATCACCTTTCCTTCGTCCACGAAGACTCCTTCTAGCTACATGCTAACTATCTGGACATTAATCGTCCAAGGCTATCCCATTCGAGGTATAGTCCTCTGATCCACTTGTCTGCGAGAATCCATCTTCTCATGGTCATCTAAGTGCAATACTTGCCCCCCAGTGGCTCCATTCCTAATTGCCTCTACTGGACAAGCTCTCCCAATCTTCTGGTCTCCTCGATGAGTGCCTACACCATTCTTCGTAAGAAATGTCACTTTCAGATAATAGGTTGAGGCCATGACTTTGAACTGATGTAAGGCCACCCTTCCTACTATTGCATTATAGGCTGATGGAGCTTTCACCACCATGAAATTCACCATCTGCACTGCCTCAGTAGAGCCTTGTCCTAGAGTAACATTGAGCTTTATAGTTCCTTCGATCGGGACTTCTAATCCATCGAACCCAAAGATTGATACATCAGATAGAACTAGTCCCATCTTCAAAAAGACACTGTCAAGGAGAACATCCACAGACCCTCCTATGTCCACCAACACTTTCATCACCGAAGTGTTTTCTATCACAAGTAGGATAACCAGGGGATCTTCGTGCGGATATTGGATGCCCTCCATATCCCTGTTATCAAAAGAAATTACCTGCTCGATGCGAGCTCTCTTGTTAGTTCCCATATGTTCATAACCTTCCGGATATAAGCCTTCTACTACTGATGGCTAGTTCCATACACACTTGATCCTCCCTCTATGACCATGATGGGTGCCCCTCGAGCCTGGCCTCCTCCCTGGGGATTGGAAACTCGATCCTTAGCCTCTCCTCCCGATGTATCATACTTCACATACCTCGCTATGCCTCCCTTCTTGATCAGTAACTCAATCTCATCCTTGAGATTGCGACAATCCTCGGTATCATGACCATAATCTTATGGGTTGACTATCTTCTTTAAGGTTTCCTCAGCAGAGATGTATTTGCCAGCACGTTCGTGTAACTTCTGCATGTTAGATGGCTTTTTCTTAGCCAAAGACATCTGGAAAGCCTCATTGGAACCCATAGACACGGACTGATTCAAGTGTGCTACCTGTACGACTTGGCTTGTGAACCTATCAATGTACTCCCTCAAAGTCTCGTGAGGACCTTGGACTATGTTCATCAAGACTCTATCCTAGCATGTGTCCTCCTGCTGATGAACTGGCTGGTAAACTTGTGCACAAGGTTCGAGAAGGATGCAACTAATCTAGGTGGTAAACTTGCATGTCACCTCTGAGCATCTTTTTCTAGAGTGGTCGGGATAGCTCGGCACTTGGCAACGTCATCAATAGGTTGCAGCAACAGGGAATCATTGAAAGAATGAACATGAGCATTGGGATCCCCTTTCCCATTGTACTTCTTGATTGCGGGGACTTTTACTTTGCTTGGGACTTTGGCCTTCATAGTCTCCTCAGTAAAAGGAGGATCAAAATCTCTACAGCCGCCTCCAGAAGTAGGTTCCCCAGTCTTGTGAACCCCAGATGTGGCTGTGTTTTTGGATTTCTCTTTATTTTTGTTCTGATTTGTTGCTTTCTCCTTCTCCAAGAACTCCTTCATCATCTGCGTTATTGTTAAAAATAATATATCTTACTTGAGAATTGGAGAGGGGGGTGAATTCAATTCTCTAAAACATTTTGGATTTTTCTCAAAACAACAAAGAACAACTATGAAGATGAAGAACTACAAAATTGAGATGCAGAAATTAAGTAAACACTAAAATCATTAAAGCTTAACTTTCATTAAAACTTTGAACAGTTTTCTAGAAAAGGAAAACTAGCTTCCTTAGCTACAATCTATCTCTTAACAAGAAAAAGCTACAAAAACTCTCTGTAACAAATTACAAAGCTTCTCTCTTTTCTCAGAAATCTCTCAATGAAAATACAGAAGAAATTCACACCTATTTCTAGATACAGTGGTGTCTATTTATACTGAGGAAATAAAGCTACAAAAGTTCCCTGATGTGTTATGCAGTTACCAAATTATCCTACATATTTGTCTTCTAGTGAGGACCACTTGATGTTGACAGACTACACTCCATATCCTCCATTTCCTCAATTGGTTAAACACAAAATGACACATGTTATATGGACCACTAGCATCCTTCCAAATTCTGCAATAACTCCAACAGAATTGAAGCTTCCTTTTTCATCATATCAAATCTTGATGCTACAGCTGGCATTGAGTCCAAGTTCCCTGAAGATAAAAACTCAACTGATGTTTAACTTGGCTCCCCTGATCAATACTTGTTACCTGATGCATAAACTCTCATGAGGTACATTTGTCCCTTGAAGTATTAGTGTTGCCTAATGAGTAGACAACTTCTCTGATGACCACTTCTCCACAAATGCTTTGAATTGTCCCCAGAGGCGTTATTGTTGCCTGATGGTATCTCACATGATGAGCTGATTTTCTCCATCTAACAATATTTATTATATCTAATTGCTCTTTTTGATAAACTATACAAGTATTGAGCACTATAATCTATATCATCATCATTATCAGTCTAACATTATTCCTAACAATCTCCCTCTATTTATGTCTTATCAAGATGATAGGCATTAATTCAGGTTTGAAGGCTGATGATGATGTTAAAACCAAAAGAAGTACAAAAGAGAATTCAAAATTTACAAGAAGAACTGTACATTGAGAAGAAAGAAAATTATTTACAAGAGAACTTACAATTAATGGAAAAAGTGTATTATCACGTAGATTCCACGAGCTTCGGCAATTCAGAGAGAAGATCAATAGAACCAATGGATACAAAGTCTTTCACCTCAGTTGAGTAGTCCTCTATGTTGTTAAATCCCACACCAAGAAAATTATTTACAAGAGAACTTCCATCTCTTTTCATTCAGCTCTCCTTTTGTATGTCTCTCAATTAGAGCTTTAATTGCTTTCAGAGCAACTCCTTCAGCATTTTTCAACTCTTGATAGACTTTATCCATCTTTTCGGGAAACATAACCATTTGTTGTCAGGGTATGCTGTGAACTTGACCATTTTCATAATACTCAACACCATTAAGATCATAATTATATCTTGGAAACATGGCAACTAAAGATGGATAACAGCAAGTTTGAAGATATGCTTTAGAAGTAGAAATCCCTACAGTTGGACCTTCACTTTTTATTAGTAATATGACAATCTTCTCCCTCACTGCTAACACAACTTCATTTTGATGATCCTTGATTTCTTCTAAAATGAACTCCAACTCAGGTGTTGATAAGTAGTCTATTTCTTTTCGGTCAATTTTGAACTCATTTCCCTCTTCATCGTTAAAGAAAAACTTTGGAGGATTTTCATGAGCATGATAAGTGCCAACTTTATCATTTATTTCTCTTTGAAGTTGCTCAACTTTCTTGTACAAAACCTGGCCCATTTGATTTGTAGAAATTTTCTTCTTTATGCAGTTCAATTTCCAGGCATTCATGCACTTGAAAAATTCCCAGGAAATGGATCTTGGTTGCTCACTTCTGTTTCTGAATTTGATAAGCATTTCAGCTTCTTTTTTGCTATTTATGATCACTTGACTTACAAAGATCATTTCAACATACTGAGTGAACTCTTGAATCCTTAGCAATATCTGCTTTGCCAGATTCAATCTTGGTTTAGAAGAAGGTTCATAAAAAGGATGAATATTTAGAGCAAATGTTGGAGGTACTTCCTTACACATCTTCTTTCCACAATGATATTGTGGCTTATAGTTGTAGATCACTTTGTCTCCAAGATTTGATGACGCTGAGGATTTAGGAGGTTGCTGTTTGGGAGGTGGTTATTTTGTAGGTTGAGGTTTAGAGGTTTGAGTTATGGAAATGACATTTGAAGTTGTTGATTCTGTAGGTTTAGGTTTGATTTTATCTGAGGAATGTGGAGGAGGAGGATGATCTTTCTTGGGTTTAGGGCTAGGCTTACAACCATCTTTGATGGAGATTCCACTTGACTTCTTCTTGGCTTTCTCTTTCTCAGATAATTCTTTCTCCCCTGATGCTGCTTTTCTTTTGCCTTTACCTTTGTCCCCTGAAGCTTCCTCCTTTTTATCATCTCCACAATCCTTCAGAATTTGATCTTGAATTTTTAAAGAAGCAGCAATCACTACATCTGAATTTGGTCTTTTTCAAGCTGTACTCCTCTTTCTCCTTAGCACTCATCTGAGATATAGCATGGAATTCTTGAATTTCTAACCTATCTGCTTCAGTTAGATTCTCAGGATTGTAATTACCACTTACAATATCAGCTGCAGTTAGCCTAGACAGTTGCACATCACTAACTGGGACAAGAGCCCTTGATTCTGGAGCTTTTACTTTCAGTGGCATTGGTTCTTGAACTCTGACAGCTATATCCAAACATTGCTCACTTGTAGCAGGAGAACTAACTCTTGAGATTTCTCTTGAGCCATAATTTGAAGCCTTCCCTGCATCTAAAGTTGTAATTCCAGCAAAATGTTTGAATACAACTTCAAGAAGAGTTGTTTTTGAAGGAATTGGCAAGATTGGAGGAGCTGATGCAGTTCTTTCTAGAGTTTGAGGCACATTTACCATCATCTCCCCCTTTTTGGCATCATTATCAGCCTGAAGAATTGATAGAATGGCAGCTACATTATCAGATAAAGCTTTGTTGTCGTGCTCAAGCTTGGCCATTCTTTCTTCAAGAGACTTTGAAACCTCCTCAGTCTTGTTGGCAACCTTTAAAATAGTGTTGCTTGTTTTCTTGTCCACCATGGCTGTAACATAGGTTTCCACTACCTCCAACTTCCCTATCATATCTCCTTTTAGCTTTCTCTTTCTAAGTCCAAATTAATAGTTTCCATATATTGAGCAGTCAACAAGGTTGAAGTAGTCTTATCTTCAGTTCTGACAATCTCTTTCCTTGACTCCTTGCTAAACTTCAGAAGAGAATCATCACTGTAAGTGTTATGATAATTGAATGGAAAGGCCTTCTTGGGATCCATCTTTCTCATCTTAGCAAGTGACTTTTGATGGTGCTTAATATAAGGATCGGGTTGGTTGCATTCAGGATTATGAAGAGAAAAAGTTTTATCAGCCACTGAACCTCCTTGTTTCATTTCCACAAGCTCTTCTTGGACTTCTTCATAAACAGCTAAAGTCCCCTGATCATGTTCTATCCCCTGATGTTCAAGATCTTCATCAAGGGAGAATTGGACTTGAATTTCCTTAGCTATATCCATCACATTCTCCATATCAGAACTAACTAAGATTTTCCCATCTTCGATTACTTCAACCAGAGTGGTTGGTGGTACATCATCATTCACTCCCACACTCTTTTCTTCTTGGAAGGTCTCACCTTCCCTCACACAGCTCACTTTTTCAGTCTCTAAGAGAACATTTCTCTCCCCCAGCTCAATAGTATTACTAAATGCTTTCTCACACTCAGCTGATTCTTTTGCCAGAGATATCTCAGGGTTGAGCTCTGCCTCTCTTTTTCACTCTCTTTTACCTCAAGCTCACTTATATTTTCCCTACGAGGGCTCATATGAGCTTGGGTTGTTGCCTGATTGGCTAGTCCAATCAAAGCATCTACAGCTACACTAGTAGCTGGTGAAGGAAGATTCTGTGCCATGTG
>JAUEJK010430016.1:0-14007 GCA_032274865.1 Eryngium alpinum
TTTTTTTGGTGCATTAGATTCATCATTTCTTGTTATAATAATGTTTTTATAATAACTACAATTTTACATACAAATTAAGTTAAATATTAAATCAAGTTTTATGATTTTCATTCTTCAAACTCCACTTAAACGCCTCAGAACACCAAGGCGCACGCTTTGCACCGCTTCACGCTTGAGACCGCCTCGCACGCTTCGGGCGCTTTTTCGCCGCTTCGGGGATTCGCCTCGCCTCAAAGCCTTGAGGCGCTCTCGAGGTCGCCTCGGTCGCTTCATCGCCTCAGGCGAGCTTTTTAAAACTAAGGGATCAAATATTCAAAAGTTCTAGCATCCTTTTGCAAATATAAAACTATAAACTCCACTATTTAAGGCTTTATAAGAAAAGTTAATATAACCTCATTATATCGAATTCTAACATAAGATAAGTATATAATATATAACAGCCACTGCTAGCTACTACTAGAAATGGTATATCTATGATAACACATCGATATTCAGGACTACGTTCACGGAGAAAGATACTAAGTTATATTTGATATAAACTTGATTTCATATTTTGTAACAGGTTAATTTTTAATTTTAAACATTTTGCAAAGAAAGGAAGATATCTCGTTAGGTCTCCAATCATCCTCAAAGGCTACACTATAGCTCTATGTGCTAGTCTAGATCAATTTCTAACAGGATTGGAAAATCTTTGTGAGCTTAAGGGAAGCTATAGAATCTCTCTGCCGAAATTCAGAGGAAGTCTTCATTTTGAAATTTTTTGAATAGACCATCTTGAACAAGCCCAACAAAATAATTCAAAATTAGATTTTAATACTTTCTACATTTAGCCTTCGATATCAAGTCATATAATATTACTTAAAGTGGATAATGTAATTCTTTTTATTTACTTGTTTGTCTGGAAGTTAGTATTGGATAAGCCATTCTCGTCATAAAGTTTCTAAAAAGATGACAAAGCTACAGTGAAATGTAAAGCCAATCCCAAGAGAAGAAACTGCCAACTAATTTCATTTGAATCTGCAGGCTTGTAAGAGTCGATACTAACTGCTGAAATTGTAAGTTCCTCATGTAGTTACAAATTACCTTGTTTCACTTAGGTATGAGTCACTTCCTCCAGGTGAACTAGTTGGTGAAGCAGTTGTGCTATCTTTAATCTCCATTCTTGAGAAAGAAGTTGCCTTTTTAAACACTTCATCATCCTCCTCATTGTCAAGATCATCAACCGATTCACTGTCTTCTTCACTGTCCTCTTCACTAATCAATTCTCTAATACTATCCCTTACGCTCTCGACTCCATCATCCTCGTCATCCACATCCTCCACATCCTCCTCCTCTTCATCATCATCATCAATATCATCTGTATCTGACATCATAAAACCTGCTCTTTTGGAAACAGTACTACCAGTCATCAGCCCTCCACGGCCACCCCCTTGGTCCCTCCTAGTGCCTAATTCTGAACCTCTTCCCCCTCTACTACTTATTGTTGAACTTCTCCCACCTCGTGAATCATTATTATCTTTTCTCCGTGACAGAAACTTGTCATTCCTTCCCTCCATTTCAGCTCCAAACTTTCCTTTCCCCCTTGAATCCCTTGAGGAGAAGTCATCTGAATCTCGACGTCCTCCCCTTCCTCTATTCGATAAACCTCCCCTTTCCCTATCACTAGAATCAAAATCACGACTCCTACCCCCATCATTAGAATCAAAGTCTCGACCCCTTCCCCTGCTTCCCCTCCCCCCATCATTAGAATCAAAATCTCGACCCCTTCCCCTGTTTCCCCTTCCATAATCATCAGAATCAAAATCTCGACTCCTCCCTCCTCCGCTCATTAAACCTCCTCTTCCTCTACTAGCTCCACCACCTCTCCCTCCTCTTCCTCTACTTGACACGCCATAATCATTTGAGCCATACTCTCTTTTCCTCTCAAATTCACCACCTCTCCCTCCTCTTCCTCCCCTAGAATCACGTGAAAATGAATCCATTGAGTCCCTGCCCCCTCTTCCTCTACTCCAAGATCCTCCTCTTGCACGGCGAATATCACCAAAATCATCCGAATCATCACCGTCTCTAGCCCTCTTACCCATGGAACCTCCACCTCTGCCTCGACCGAAATCACCATTGTCATCACTATCACTATACAACTTCTTAGTCTTACTAAGAAACGAATCAGACCTCAAATCACTAACCCAATCACTAAGCTCAGCTTCATCCTCTATCAAACTCTTAGAAGCCTTAATATCCGAACCTACTCTACCACTTGAAAAACTTCGAACACCTCCAAATAGAAAATCTTTACGGCTACTTAAACTAGAAAAACCTAATCTTTTTGAGAAAGGTTGATACTTTAGCTTGTGAGGAAAGACCTTAGACAAAATGGGGATGCCCCGGTTAGGTTTTAGAGTCGGATTAGTTTTCATGATGGAGAATGGAAGTATAGGGTTTAAGAGACGGAGGTTTTTTATGATCTTTACTGGCATGCTATAAATATAACCAGTGTGTGTGTGTGTAAATAAATTGCAAGGGAATTGGAGAAATGAAAAAGAGTGCGGCCGGAAAGTTAGAATTTTGCGGTCGGTAGAATAATTGGTGAAGAAGAGGAATAAGGGTTTAGGGTTTAGGGTTTAAGCCCTAAGCAAATGAGGGCTTCAATATGTCCATCTTTAATATCAAATTGAAACCCACACCATCATCCCTACGACGCCGTTTCGGTGTAGTTTGCTTTCTTGTTTTTTCTCGTTTAAATTTACGTAGATATTATTTTTTACCCAATTTTCTTTTCGAATGATATTATTATTGTTAAAATTCAAATTATATTCAGTTACACGAAATAAGCGAGGAGACTGATGTATGAGGCCGGAACTTTTACTCCCTCCTTCCCTTAATGTAAGTCGTTGTTGACTTCCATTACGTATTTTAGGTGTTTTGTCCGCATATTTATATTTAATATTTTTTCAATTTTTTTGCATCAAATAAAAATTTAATTCTAATTGGTTATAAAATTTAACGTGAAAACTTATTTCAAATTGCTTATATATTTAATTAATTGTATTATCTTAAACTAGTTATCTAACTTTTCTTCGTACTCTTCCCTTCCATGAACACTGCATATAGATTAGGGTTTAACGATTGTAAACTATTATTGTTATATACTAGTTATATACTAGAACTTAAACTTATATAAATCAAATTACTCTCTTCATTTAACAAACATTTAACAAAATCAGTCTAGGGATGAACAATAAAACCGTTCAATCCGTCCAAACCGACCAAACTAAACCGAATGAGCGGTTTGACTATTGGTTTGGGCGGTTTCGGGTTGAGGTGGTCCAAAAACCGCCCGTTTCGGTTTGGTTTCGATTTGAGTCACGTTTCAAACCAAATCGCCCCAAACCGCTCAATTTTATCTTTATATTTTCTAATTTTATATATATGTATATATATATATATATTAATATATAAAACTACAACATTATAAAATATCTTAAGTATTGATACACTAACTTTTAAATTAAAATATATAATTATTGTGTGTTTACATTTATATGCATATATATTACGTGGAAATAGTCTAGTATTAGTGCACCCCAAATAATATATGATATTATTTTTATTATAATTAAGTATGAATTAATTTCTCATATTAAGTTTTTAAATTTTTAATTTTTTTTTAAGTATATAATAACTATAAATTATTATTTTTTAAATACCTTATATTAAACGATCTAGACCGCCAAACCGCTCAATTTAAATGGAGCGGTTTGGATTGGGTTGAAACTCATTAATGGTCGGTTTCGGTTTCAGAGTCGGCCAAACCGCCTAATTCGGTTTGGTTTGGTTCGGTTTGGACCTCCAAAACCGTCCAAACCGGCCAATGCTCTCCCCTAAATCAGTCACTTCTTATTGGTCATCATCATACATTCAGGACTTCAGATCAGCTCAAAGCCTCAAGAATTAAAACTTTCTAAGGTAATATTCTAAATTCTTCTTCTCTTGTATAAAATCAAACTTGTTGATATACAGTATATGTGATTAGAATTATTATATATCGATATATGATTATATATTTTTCAATATAGAATGGTTGTATGAACTTGAATCCATAATCTGATATATTAGTAACTAAAACAATTTCTTAATTTTTTACAAAAACAAAATAAAAATCTTAATCTAATATTGAATCTCTATAATCTTGAATACATAAAAAATACAGCAAATTAATTTAGTGCCCCAAATTAACTATCCTTATATGAAAAATAGTTTGTATGAAATTGAATTATTGAATTATTTATAAAAGGAATTAGAGGTAGAAGAGAAATTAAGAATAATGACTGAATAGCCTGTCAGAAAGCAAAATTGTGTATCTTATTTGTCAATGAATTATGGAGTTATTAGGTAATTAAATTGTTCAATTTTTATCTCTTTAATATTTAAATTTAATTATTAAAAACTACTTAAACATTATATAGATTTGTCTTTTTTATTCTTAAGACTTAGTAAAAAAGAATTGTTTAGTATAGTATGTTTAACTTACAAATAAATTTAAAGAAATTATTTATTTTTATATTACATATTTATTATTTATTAATTAATGGTAAATTTTATACATTCTAGATGATGACATCGGTTCCTCCAGTAATGCGGAATTTAAATTTTGATAGTAATATTGAAGAACCTTCGACACCAAGAGACAAATTAATAGATGCAAGTTTGATATCGAAAAGTGGAATGAGTTTTGAATCGGAGGAAGCAACTTACAACTTCTACAATATTTATGTTGAAAATGTGGGTTTGACATTAGAAAAATTAAAGCTCATAAAAACAGTTTCGGACAGATATTAAATCGGGTATTTATTTGTTCTTGCGAAGGGACAGGTGAAAGTGACATAAGAGATGATGATGTAAAACAACAACGTCCAGAAACCAGATTTGGCTGTCTTGCAAAAATGGGAGTTTCTGCACGATCGAATGGAAAATACACAGTTTATACATTTGTATCTAAGCATTCTCATACTCTCATAAGCCCGGCTAAGAGTCATTTTTTGAGGTCACGTAGAGGTATAACTAATGCACATAAAATTCGGATTGACATGGCACAGAGTTCAGGTATTGGGCCAAAGGCAAGCATGAACTTGTTAGCATGACAGGCAAGTGGACGTGAACACGTGGAATTTATTCGAGAAGATTATAAAAATTACTTACGTAGTAAGAGGACCTTGCAAATGAGACTTGGTGGAGTTCTGGAATATTTACAACGAATGCAAGCAGAAGATCCAAAATTTTCTTATGCAATATAAGTAGATATTAATGACTTGATTACAAATATCTTATGGGCTAATGCAAGGGTGAAGGTATATTGTGATCGTTTTGGTGATGTGGCAAGTTTTGATACAACTTATAGAAAAAAATCAAGAAGGTAGTCCTTTTGCTTTTTTTGTTTGGGTTAACCACCACAAGCAAACTGTTATATTCGGTGGTGCTTTGTTATATGATGAAACAACAGAGACTTTTAAATGGTTGTTTGATACATTTGCGAAAATAATGTCCGAAAAAAAACCGCAGACCATCCTTACAGATTAGGATGCAGGTATGGCTAAAGCGTTATCTTTACAATGGCCAGAAACTCAACACTGACTTTGTGTTTGGCATATGTATCAAAATGCAGCAAAACATCTTAGTGATGTGTTCGATAAATTTAAAAGTTTTGCGAAAGATTTCAGCTCTTGTGTTTATGATTACAGATAAGATGATTGATAAATATAATTTGAAAGACAACGAAATATTAAATAAGTTATACGATAATAAAGAAAAATGTGCATTAGTGTACGGGCGACATACATTTTCTGCTGATATGAGTACCACACAAAGGAGTGAAAGTATGAATAGCAGATTGAAATAATATATTAGCTATAAACATGACTTGTTTCAGTTCTTTGAACACTTTCAGAGTTTGTTAGACGATTGACGGTATGAAGAGTACAAAGCAGATACCAAATCTAGTATAAGTATGCCTTCTTTACCATATCCAGTGGAGTTTCTTAAACATGCAGTAAAAGTCTATACATTAGAAGTCTACAAGATATTTTATCAAGAGGTATGGAAGACATGGAATTGTAACATTGAAATTCTTAATGAGATTGAGACTATTGCAGAGTACAGGGTCACTACTAAAAAGCTTTCACCGTATACCGTGAAGTTTGATTCAAAGGACTCTTCAGTAAGTTGTAGTTATAAAAAAAATTGAATTTGTTGGAATTCTTTGTGCACATGCTCTTAAGATATATTCAGTAAAAAATGTGAAAAAAGTTCCAGATCAGTGTATACTGAAGAGGTGGATAAAAGCTGCTAAAGTTAGTTTCGCCAGACTTGTTTCTTACAACTCCGTTGATGATGATCCAAAAATATCAACTGGAAGGCGTTATAAAGAATTGTAATCTTTGTTCAATCAATTGGCTGTAAGGGCTGCAGAAAAGGAAGAAACTTATAAAATTATTATTGAGGGGTGCAATAGGTTATTAGAAGACATAGAAGAAAGAATTAAAAGGTTAAATATGGAAAAAGATAAAGTAGTTCTTACCGAAGTGGATGGAACGGAAAAGGTTGAAGTCTCACAAGTTGAGCATAACACATAATTTGATGGTCCAAGTTCATATACCCATGTGGTTAGAGGAGTTAAAGTGAAACCAAAGAACATTAAAGTTGATTATTCCAAAAGATATATGAGTGCTCTTGAAAAGGCTACCAGAAAAAGAGTTACAGGAAGAAAGAGTATTACTTCTACATCGACTAAGTCTTCTCAAGAAAATAGTAATGTAATATATTATATCTCATTTTTTGTTATGTACCTATTATTATACTTGAGTTTTACTGTTTAACAAGATTTAATCACATGTGAATTCTACACGATTTCAAAATGCCTCTAATTCTGCATTTCCAACATATGAAGGAATAGTTTCAAATCCACAGGTTTGATACCAGCACTCTACTTGTTAAATCTAATAGTTTTTTTATTAATTATATTATACTCTAATTTAATATTTTAAAATATTTACTTGCAGGCAAATTTCACTACTTTTCAGAATGTCTCTCACTCTGCATTACCCATTTACAGAGGATTAGTTCCAACTTATCAGGTCTTATACTTGAATTTGGTTAAATTAATATTTGTTTAATTATATCTCAGTTTAATATTTAGAATAATTACTTGTAACAGAATTTCACTAATTTTCATAGTCTCTAACTCTGCATTACCAACTTATAGAATATCAATTCCTACTCATCAAGTTTTATACTTTAATTTTTTTAACTTATTAATTTAAATTTTATATTTTTAAATATTTAGTTCATAATATTTTTATTTTTAAATGTGTTATTATAAGTTCAAACTCCTGCTCTTGGTAGCTTTACAGATATGCTTTTGTGCCAAACACCTCAAGCTACTCAGATGACTCAACTTCGACCACCTCCTCAAACTGATACACCTCCTTAGTTAACACAAGTATATAAAAGTGTATATTATTAGTTTATTTCAATGACTTCTGAATTTCATTTACTTTTTTTCGTATAAATTTTATTATCTTGAACTTTCAGCTGCAAACGGTGTCAATTTGTCAAGAATATATACAAAATGGATATTGTAGATTTGTACATACGTATAGACCTTTTCATCCACTCCCGCCTCTAAGCCCTATTCAATTACAAGATGAATTACCTTCGAATGTGTCATAAGGACATCATCATTCTACTTCCTGACTATCAAGACATTATAAAGTATAGATATTATAGCAAGTCAACTTGAAACTTATCAGGTTAGTGGTTTTAATTCAGTTAATGCCTCCACGGTCTCTGGATAGATTGCAGGTACTTTTGCCTATTTTGATCGGCATAGTATTCATTGCAAGTATCTGACATTCAAGTTTATTGGCTGTGAACAACTTTGTGGCTGCAGATATATAAATTTTAAGAAATGAATCAGTGGTTATCATAAAGTAGCAAATATGAGTATTTTCTTATTATGATTATCTGCTGCTACGTGTGAGGTTCCTATATGATGTAAAATAAGATGTTCAAATTTTATATAATGATGTAACATGTGAAACATAAATAACAAGTTAATAAAGGCATATTTGTCAATCCAAGCCGGTAGGCATGCCCTAGAATAATTGTTAGTTTAGGCTTCTATTTCAAAGATAAGTTGCTAGCCTAACCACACATAGGCATCATCACTTCTTTGCATGCTACCTTCTCGATGCCTACATGAGAATTAGATAACCATGAAGAATGACAAACTTATATAGTTTGTGTTAAGCTTCTCAATTCTCATACATGCCTTTTATCTCAAAGGGCTCCAAATTTTCTACTATGAACTCCACTTAATGTAATAAGTTCATTCCTAAAACTATGAGGAATACTTAAGGTGATTAATTACATGTTTCAGGTACGGAATAGCAGTGTTGCTGGACTATTTTTCTTATGTTGACACAACATGGCCTTGGAAGAAACCTAATGAACAAGGTGAAGGGTGCATTATGTTTGGAAAACTGGAGGTTAATAAAGTGTTCTAAATTTTCATTTTATTCCAGAAAAAAGCTTTCATCATTCAAATGTTCACTTGCTCGAGTTATTGGCCTTTCGAATGGATACTTATAATGTAAGATATTATCTAATTATAAATTAATAAATTATTTTTTTAAAAATTATATTACTTTAAATACAAAGAAAATTGTTTGGTAGTGATTGACTTTTCACATTTAACTCGGGATAAAAAAATAGCTAGTGTATAAAAGTTTTGTGTTTTCAAAACTCTCTAACTAGAAAAATTATATTAATTTAACTCTTCTAGAAAATATGTTGATGTTTATAATTTTTATAAACACTTGAAGGACTATATTCTGATAAACTAGTATAGTGTCATTCCAGATTATTATAAAGATCGGACGACTCATTATGTATTTTTATTTAAAAAGCATAAATCCTTATCATTTGCCTAAAAAGGAAAGCATCTTATAATATATAAGGATTGTGATAGTTGGTCGTTTGACAGCGAGCTTGATTTTTTAAATCCATGTTAACTCTAATGAAGAAGATGTGTATTAATGACATTATATAAATAGAATTTCAAGTGTATAATAATACCAAATTAAATAATACCCCAAGAGATTCTCATATATATCATTAATGTATGTGATGATCCAACTATCGCCTGCAAAATTGATTCTGAAAAGTCACTATATTTTGATTATGTTAAATAAATTATCGTACAAATAATTAAGTACACATCATCTTCTTTGACTAAGAGTTATAATTGGTCAACGAGTTAAACTTGATTGGAAAATCTAAATATATCGGTTTAAATTGAAATTCAATTTCAATGTCAAAATATTATAAAAATAATATTTTTAATCAAAGAATTTGAAACTCAAAGTAAAAGAAAAAGGTGTATTCTTTATCTTGTATCTGTACGACTCAAAAGTTAATTGTTAAATTTAAATAGTCATTTATTGATTAATTGAGATCGTAAGAGCAAATTCTAAGTACTTTTTATAAAAAGATGTTATCTATCTTTAGAAAATATTTTATACACCTAGTAATATCTTTACTCTATTAAAAAAGTATTTTCGATCTTAATGATTATATGGTTTTTCTAGTCGTTGTTTTGGCTTATTTTGATTCGTTATATCTCAAAGTCAAACACGCATTTATGCACAATTATTTTGCATATTACATATTTGTATGATTATATAATTTTTTTTGTTTAGTCTTATTGTACTTGTATCAATTTGTAGCAATAAAATAGGATTATTTTTTATTCGACTATATCTTATTTTTGGCTCATTTTATCTTGATTATTTTTATGAGAATTATTTTAGTATAACAAGAGAAGTACAAGTATGAATATTATAAACTCGCACTTATCTAAAAATAACCAAATATAAAATTTTAAATCAAGAAAAACTCATCTTATATGAAAGTCATTAAAATAATAAAGTCGAACAAATAGAGAAATCGAAAGATTGTGAATTAGTTAAAATAGTGAATTTACCTACTTAGTACATAAATCTAAAGTTGTGGAAAATTTACAAAATGATTTTTATTCATTACAAAAATTACGTGCTTACAGTTTGAATTGAAATAAAATCATGGATACAATTTTACCAACAAGGTGTTCCTCTATTTTGATATAATAAATTATATTCGATATGTGGTTATAAATTCAACACAAATATCAATTAATTTGTGGATACAATTTGATATCCCAAATATCACCTAATTATGATCAATATTGAGACACATAAATGTTCTCCTTTCTGGTACAACAAGTTCAACTTAATATGTGGTTAGAAACTTACCACCAATGTCAATATAATCTGTGGATATAATCGTATCACCACCAGATCACCAATTTGTGATTTTGGTTCAACCAACAAGTCACTTAAAGTTGTGATTATAATCTATTCCCCAAAGATCATCTAATTATGGCTACGATTTCGCCACCCGAACATTTACTATTTGGATCCAACAAATTTAAATGAATGAGTGGACTAGAAGCTCTCCACCAATTCTCCTAATTTTATGGACTATAAGTGGTTCTCATGAATCCACTAACACATTTTGTACTCTAATCAACAACTTAAAAAATATACATCTCATTTAGCTAATTAATTGTGATTACCATATTTACCACTTTGCCATGGACTTTGGCTATAAATAAATTCATTCTCATTCATTTTCCTTTGCACCAATTCTAAACTAAAAAGACTCTTTGTAAGAATTCTAAATGGCCCTTAAACCTCTTTATCCCCTCATCTAGAATTCTTCTTTATCTCTCAAGTCTTTATTCTAACATTATTATATGTTCTAGACTATGTTTTGAGATTGATTTTAACGGCGAAGCTCCGACATACCATCACAAAGATTCGAGTTTTTATAAGGCCTATAAACTGTATAAGTATTCGATAATTTTAGTGTCATACACGACCTTTGATGAGGAAACTCCGGTGGAATTTTTGTAAGGAAGATATTGTGGCAACATTCCTTCTACTAAAATTCTCACAAAGTGATTCCCTTAAAAGCACACTTTTTGGTTCTTTGTTAGCTTAAGCTTTCTTTAAGGTCTACTCCTCAAAAGGCGTAAATGGGCATTTATATTGGTTGTCATTTACTTTACTTGCTTTACTTTATCGCATTTATCTCTTTATTTATTATTTTATCACTTTATTTATTGCGTTTATATATTGAAGCAAGTTGCTTTGGTTTTGCTCGTAAGCAAATTATAAAGTATCTTTGAGAACTTATACTCAAAAAAGATTAAGAAGGTCATAAATGATTTTTCTCACCAAAAGGATTGTTTCTTTTCAATAGAAAATCAAACCGAGGACTAGTTGATAAATTTACACTAAATCAATGTGTGATATTCGGCTCTAATCTCGTGCGAGGTTAACCAAAACAACAGGGTCGTAGCAATAATTTTGGGGGCTCTATGCTAAACACAAAAAAGGCCTCATATATAACAAAAACATATCAAATAGTTGTAGAATTTTTTGATATATAAAGTTACTAGAATTTGCACAAATTAAATAATGTATCGATGATTATATATTTTTTTTTACAAAATATAACCATATTTTGTACTTAATATTTACCATTACTAATATTGAACTCTCAATTTGGGGGCTCTCTTAAATTTGGGGCCATGTGCGATTGTGCTCCTTGCACACCCTTATCTACCCCCATGCGAAACAAATCTCGTATTCCATAAGAGATAATAGCTCTGGTTAGCTATTTTGGTCATTATGGGTGAAAATTTCTAGTTTTACATATAAGTCATATATGGCACATAGTTAACGTGGTACTCCTTTACCTTAGGAGGTATACTCACATAGTATACAAGAGGTTACTTTAATTGTTAATTTTTTTGTGTCAACCTAAACAAATAAAAGGGAAAGAGATTTTCAATTAAAGAGTAGTATTTATTTTCAAAGGTAGCTACGAGATGAAGTGATTATCTGTCCAAGATCCGAAGCTTAAATACGTAAACGAGGAGTTGAGTATTTGTTGCCAAGTGAGGAAGGAAAGAGATCTACGATCCAAGATTGGTACCTTGTGAAGTTCAAATAACTACAAAAGGGAAAGTCTACAAGTTGTGCGGAAATAATTAGTAGAATTATTGTCTTTATCAATTATACCATTGTAAAATATTATCTCTACCCGTTTAAGGAGAAATTTGATTCTAGGGAAATCTCGAACTCCTAAGAAGAGGTTTGGGGACTGGGCTAGGGGACTTATAATATCTAGTTAAAGATATATAAGTTCGCGCACCATGATGAAATTGCTTGTATGTTATTATTTTCTTGTTTATCTCTTTACTGATTTTGTTTCCACTTTTGAAACCGTTAACAATAGAGAAATAATTCTAGAAGGGGTGAAACTACTTTTTTATTAGTGATTAATCTATTCAACCCCCTTCTAGATTAATTAACCCGAATGTCAAACCTAACAGGTTCATCTGTGCGCCTTATTCTACATTATCCAAAAAATAGGTAAACAACTCCATTGAAACCAGATTTCAAGTAACCACCAATACCTCCCATAAAATACTTTCATGGCTTCGAAACAACTATTCTATCAATAAAAGAAATATGATCATCTGAGTTTGACATGTTTGGCTTATCAATAACATCTAACCTTAAATTTGATAAAATTAATAGTGGATCATCCATCCATAACTTAGCACAATCACGATCAATTAATTTGTCTTGAGAAATGCATTCCCAACTTCTTGCTTTTATAAGCCTCAATATATACTTGTGGATCATCCAAATTCTTCGTACTAAAAAATTATCATTTTTGATAAACCAAACAATTCATAAACACAGCTGCAACAATAGCACTCCAAGCATTAAACCAAAGTACTTTTCCCCTGCCCTAATTGTCTTAAATCATTGCCAAGGAATTAAGGATATCTCACTTTTTTATAAGATAATGATATTCCACCATTTTCTACCCCTTTTATATATATGTTGCCTTTACACATTATAAAAATAAACGAAGCATTAACTCTACTTCTTGAGTGTACCATTTACAAAATAAAGAATTTATTCTTTTACGGTTATGGTTAATAAAAAAAACCTTTTATTGGCAATTTATTATAACTAATAAGTCAAATACAAAAAATTACCTTCAAGAGACAATGAACTGTCTAGTTTCTTCTATGGGTTTGAGCATTACATTCATTGTCAAGACACTTATAACACATATTTATTGAAAACGTACATGAAGAGCTTTTAGACCGAAATACCTAATTAGTCACATCAGGACGAACCGACCACATTAGGCAAAAGCTGCATTCTCTCTTCTCTTGCATATCATCGAAAATTTTAACTTCATTTATAATGTCTTCATTTTTAACATTATTTTTCAATAATTCAAGAATTATTTCGAAACATCATATAAAGAGTAATACCAAATACATTATTAATTTTTCATATTTTTCATTCGAACGACTTTAACATAACTAAGAAAACACAATACGAGAGACATGATAGAATTCGATATTTTCACATTCAACGGCGGAGTCATAAGGTTTTTCTAGTTAAACTAAAATAAAGACAAACGAATAAAATGGTTATTAAAAAATTATTAATTAAATATTAATATTTAAAATTCCACTAATAATAATAAAGTTCAAAAATAAATAACATTTGAACTTTTGAATTTAAAATTTTAGAGAGATAATAAGAGTTTCAAAATTTGGAATTCAACAGAGAAAGGGATTCAAATTAGAGATGTCAAAGAATTAATATGAATTGGATATTAAAAAATTCAAATTCAAATCTGATCCAATGACTTTTGAATCGGTTCAAATTTAATTAAAACCCGACTATCTATATCCTTATATATATATATATATATTAATATATATATATATATATATATATATATATATATGTTCCAATTCTAGGGAGAACCGCTTTATATGGATAACTAGAGAACTAAATAACATAGATTAGA
>JAUEJK010430121.1:0-14002 GCA_032274865.1 Eryngium alpinum
TACAAGTATAACCCCTTATTGGAATGCAACTAGGACATCATCATCTATACATTCAGCATACAAACCTAACAAGAATGTTGTAGTGCCTAATAACCTGATTTGAGTAGGAGAGATTATTGAGATTGTCCCATATCGACGTTAGAAGGAAGTGTAATTACTTTACAAATATGAGAAAAAAACATCATTCTTCAAATTATCTTTTGAAATTAGAAAGGCTTGGTAGCACCCAACATACATCTACTTAGGATTCATTTGACAAATTTGAATGGTGTAATCTGAATGATTAAAATTTTTAAATGAATTATACATCTAAATATTGAATGAATAAAACTGTTTGATAATCATTAAATTATTGGAATTCTGAATGATATTGTAATTTATTTTTATTAAATGAAAAATATATTTAAAAATAAATTAATAAAAATATATAATATATTATCTAATAACTTAAAATATTATTAAAATAACATAAGTTAATATTTATTAAACGATATATATTCTCAGATGATGATTGTCTAATTGTAGAATAATTACTTAAAATAGAATATAAACTTGATGATAGTAGATATATAATATGTAAATATTATATTCATGTAAAGTTTCATCATCCTGTCCTAGATATTTAGAATATTTTATATATATTTTGTGAGAATTTTGGATCCACCAAAGCTGAGGTCTAATGCCATGTTAGTAACCAATTCTCCCAAAACCTTAAGGTGGTAGGAGGCACTTCCAGGATCTTAAACTCTTGTATATTAATATTCTCCCTCACTCGAAGGCCCATTATGGGTTTGAAGAGTGGATCACTAGGTACTAGTGGTCCATCTTTGCGGCGGTCCAACATCTTTGTATTTTTAGGGCAACAATAACAAATAATGTCCGAATAAATTGTATACAAGATATTCTAAATATCTAGGATGATGAAACTTTACATGAATATAATATTTACATATTATATATTTACTATTACTTTATAATATATAAATAAATATTTGAATCATTCATCTGTATTTTTTGAAATGAACGAATCAGAGCCATATTTCTGGTCGAGCACGAAAATAGTTTTTAACAAAATTTTATTATTTCAAATAATTATTTTATACTAGTAAATTATCCGTGCGATGCACGGTTTAACGTTTAAAAATAGAATTTAAATTTAATTTTTTAATAATTACTTTATATATTTATATTAATTTAATAAATTATTATAGAATTTTAAAAATGATACAAATAAAATATATAAAGAATAATATTAAAATTTTAAATTCCTCATTCCCGTGATTATAAATTATAAATTTTTTATTTAAGAAAAATATATGTAATATAATATTAAACTCTCAATTTTTTCAAAGATAAAAAGAATTAAGTGTTTGTGAAACAACAACAACAACAACAACAACAACAACAATAATAATATAAAGAGATAATTAAGTTTATAAATCATAACTATATTCAAAATATAATAAATTAAATATGACAATAATAATAATAATAATAATAATAATAATAATAATAATATAAAGATCATTTATTTGTCTCTTTATATATAAGTATATATAAGTATATTTATCAATTTAAATAAAGTTTATAAGTTATATCTAAATTCTAATTGTTTAATTAAATATTATTACGTTCTAATTATGTAATTGTATAATCGTAAATTATGAGGGCTTCTAAGTTATAAACAAAATCCTAATAATATTAGATATATAATAATTATGGTTATGATTCTTAAATTAAGAACTTTTAAGTTGTTAACACAATCTTAATATATTAGATATATACTAATTATAGTTACAATTTCTAAATTAATATGTAAATTTTGATACTAATAAGTATATATAATCTATTAACTTAAATATTATTAATATATAATTTATTAATCAAAATTAATAAATTACATGACCGATCGTACCAAAGATCATTTATTTACCTCTTTATATATAATTATTATAGTTATATATTGCTAAACATTCAAAATTTTATCTTAGTGTCTGAAATTGATATAACACAGGTTGTGAGAAATTATTGAAACGAAGTGTAATACTACTTGGAGAAATTGGAGGCAACGATTACAATCATGCTTTCCTTGCGGGAGAAAGCAAAGAAATTGTTGAAACATTTGTATCACCTGTCATTGATCGCATTGATGCAGCTGTTACGGTAAGACATTCGAACCAATGTTTCACCTACTTCTATTTTTCTTCCTATAAATGTTTATTTCTAATAATTATGTTATGTTAATTCTATGAACATAGGTGGTTAGATGGGTTAATTGGCTGCTTGTTCATTGAACCAATACTAAATTTATGGTTTCATTATCGTATCCAAAAAATGTTTGTTTCGAAAAAATATATTAGTGAGAACAAATAAATAAACACCTGTAAATTATGTTGGGTGCTATTGGGACTTCTCAACTCCAAAAGTTAGCTTGAAGGATGGATCTTTGCTTTACACTTATAAAGTAACACCCAACCCCTTTCAATACCGATGTGGGATAATCCCAAAAATCTCCCCCTTCCCACACCGGGTATTGCGCAACCCAACATTCTCCCTAAATATCGGATCCATTACTTTTATGAGGCCATAACTCCCTCTGACTCCGTATATATTGGGCCAGCTGAATATATCGGATCTGGACTACTCAGTCGTCTATCCTGATCTCCTTCATGGTCTCCGATCAACACACTTGAACAATTCTCATGAACTGGATTCGCTTACTCTTTCCTTCCAGAGAGAACTACCCTTTACATCGGGTCACCCCACAACTGGAGAGAATGTTGTAAACCAAGCTCTGATACCATTGTTGGGTGCTATTGGACCTTCTCAATCGCAAAAGCTGTTGGATGCTATGGGCCTTCTCATTCCCAAAAGCTAGCTTGAAGGATGAGGCTTTCCCACACACTTTTAAATAGCACCCAGCCCCTTCCAATATCGATGTGAGACAATTCCAACAATCTCCCCCTTCATACATCGGGTTATTGAACAACCTAACATTCTCCCCCTTATTATCAAATCCATTACTTTAATCGGGCCATAGCTCCTCCTGACTCCGCATATATTGGGCCATATGAATATATTGGATCTCCTTAGCCGTCTCTCCTGATCTTCTTCATGGTCTCCGATCAATACACTTGGGCCTTCATCAGTAACAATTCTCATTAACTGGATTCGCTCTCTCTTTCATTTCGGAGATAGCTCCCCCTCATATCGGCCCGTCCCACAACTTGAGAGAATGTTGTAAACCAGGCTCTGGTACTACTGTTGGGTGCTATTTGGCCTTCTCATTCCCAAAAGCTAGCTTGAAGGATGAGGCTCTCTTTCACACTTATAAAATAGCACCCAGCCCCTTCCAATATTGATGTGGAGACAATCCTAACAAATTGTATACACACAATATAGATATGAAATGCACAAAATAAATTAAAGGAATATATTAACAAACAATTAATATTAATTAACAAAGATATATACAAAGATATAAGAACAAGTAGATAAATAATATGATACTAAACAATTTGTTTATATCAACGAATGAATGAAAGAAAAGATAATTCGGTCCTAGTTCTTCAACTGTGCCCTTAAAGAAACTATGCCTCTCAGAATGATTCTTCAGAGAATAATGGCAGTGGCTTCTCAAGGTTGAACGGATTTTCGTTTTAAAGAATAGTAAGCACTACAAATTCTCTGGACTCTGACGAACTAAAATTATGGAGCACTCTCATAATAGAAAACATGAGGATAAAGAAGACTCATGGATTTTCTTCTGTTTCCATAATTAGTTATCTTTACATATATATTTATTTCTGTTGCAATTAGAAACAAATATATACGTATTTTAACCGCTAATAACTGCCACATCATCATACGTGTGGTTATACTTTATATATTTTTCCCAAATAAACGAAGGTAAATAATTTAATGAACTTTTTTTTACGACTGACTAACTAAATAAAAAAAAATTGCACATTCATTAGTGAAGTTGATTTGAAACGATTTTCGTTAAGTGTTGCCATAAAAGGTGACAACTCATGTCCCACATACGATTTTGACCTAGATAATGATCCGATTCATTTTATAATAATTGATCCAAAATTTAAACCAACTCGTCCAGTTATAAACAAAACAAATAATCGTGTCTTGCGCCTTCATCTTTACCAGTCTTTCACATTTAATTTTTTTTTCATATTTGTCATGGGAGCCTTTATATAGTTAACTAAAATGAAAGAAGAAATTTTTTCATTTAATGAACAATAATAAAATTTCATGAAATTGAATCATCTATTTCTCAACCCATACATACACGCGAGCGAGCGAGCGCGCACACACATATATATAATAGCATTTCCTCTAAAAATACATATTTTTTACACCAGTATTTTCTAAGGTAATTAAGCCACCTTAAACTTTTCCACCAATAGATGAGTTTGATAAGATTAACTATTAATTAAAAAATATATGTGAAAAAGAAAGATGAAATAGACAGAAAAATCAGTTTGAGTGAATTTAGTTGAAGTCTGCAGAGGTTGTTGCCATGAGAATTTCAAGAAGTCTAACTCAGTTGATTCATCTTCTTCTAATATTTTTACGTGCGTATATATATGGGAGAAGATCCATAGCCAACATGGTTGTGGAAGTTTTTGCAGCCACAACCTCGTACTCCATCATAAACATGATTTTGATCAAATTTTTTTTATATTCCATTTTAAATAGCCTCACTATGTCTGAATATGCAAAACAAATCGGAAAAAAATGGTGTCTAAGATGGAGATTTCACAACCATCCATGACAACTTGTAACAGACGGACGTTTGTTACAAGTTGTCACGGATGTCGTGAATTCTCCATCTTCGACACCATTTTTTCTGATTTTTTTTGCATATTCATGCATAATAAGACTATTCAGAGTGGAATATAAAAAAAATTGGATTAAAATGGTATTTATATTGGATTACGAAGCCGTGGACGCAAAAATTTCATAGCCTCCTGTGGCTATGGATCTGGACCATATATATATATATAAGGTGATGAAGAATGATGGAGAACTGAGAATTTAATCCCGAATTTTCAGTTGCAATTCTAGAATAGGTTTAGTTATTCGATTGGTTTAGTTTACGTAATTAATTATTCGATTGATTTATTTTTTGGATCCACTAATCAAATTAAGAATTTTGTAAACATTCATATTCAATTTCTAAGCCTCTAAGTAACGCTTTTGACTTTGTTTTTAGTTCTTCAAGAACAAAGAACATATAAGTAATATTTTTTACTTTGGCTTATTATTTTTTTGCTAATTTATCAAATTAGGGTTGGAGAAAAATTACTTACCAATTTTTATGGAGATTTCTAGGTGTTTGAATTGGAGTTTTTTAGCGGTTACAAAGATTCATATTAATTGTTTGATTTTGAATTGTTAAGGTTCAGATTAGATCACTCCATATCCACACAAATTTGGTCGAACTATGACACCTACACATCACACCTCAGTAACTTAATTACAGCTCAAATCTCCACCTAACATTCCATCAGTTTTTAAAGCTGTAAACCTATTTAAAAAAAATTAGTTTAACTAATTGACTGCAAGTTTTTGTGTACGTTATTAGGTTGTTATAACAAGTGTATGACTGGATAAAGTGAGCATTTGTATAAATAAAATATTATCTAGTCTAGTAGGTAAATTTTAGCAGTTATTTTAATCATATTTGGTGTGCGTATATATAATCAGATATAACCTTACTAATAACATATACTGATTTATAAGTTCTTAATTAGTTTCTTTATAGTATCAGAGTCTTGATACTCTTAGCTAATTCTCTGTTATCTTTTAATATACCATTTATATTGGTTAATCATTACCCTATGGCTACCGTTTTATTACAAGGTTTATCAGTATAATCCAACTACTCAACTTCCAATTAAATTAATCAGAAGTTCTAACTTAAACATCTAAAAAGCAAAAATGATGATGCTCATGGATGGACATGATCTTACTGGGTTCCCCAATGGTAAACCCCTTTACACCTGCTCAATTTCTCATACATTGGGAATGAAAAACGAGTCCCAAATCCAGCGTACAAGCTGTGATTTCGATAAAATCATCTTATTCACAATGAAATTCTAGCATCAGTTAATGTCATATTTGCATTAATGATTGCCACAACACCCACATCTAAGCTTTCGATAGTCCACATATAACTTTAACAAATCGATCATCAAACTCAAATTTTTAATTTACGTGACCAATTAAACCCAAATACCAAGGATCAAGAAAGCACTGCTAAGTATTTGCACGAGATTCGTTCCATCTAGGACGAACTAGCTATCATTGGATCATCAATTTTAAAGGACGAAGTAGTTGTGAAAATTATTGGAGGCCTTGGTCCAGATTACAATAATACAGTAACAACTATTTGGGCACGTGACACACCAATTACTTATGAATATTTATTTGATAAACTCACAATTTAAGAGATCTGTCTGAAACAAGATGAGCTTAAAAACTCTACGATGGGTTCGATTATCTCTCTGGTTACTACTACAGTTGCACAACCTGAACAACATTTTGGGTTTCGATAATTTTTAGCTCAAATCAAGCGCATTCAACAATTTTATCAGGGGCGTAACTTTCCGAACTAATCATTTGCTTCTCCTACTTAGAGGGCTAATACACTACAAAATATTCCCAATACACAAGATTATTCGGATCCACGTTGTCAGTGTTTTGACAAACAAAGGCACATAGCAAAAGTATGTCGTTCACACTCTCATATTCATATGGAGGCTAAAGCTAACTTTACTGGAAATGTGCAGACCAGTTCACCATCTAAGATTCTAGATTCAGGAGGCTAACATCGACAACAATAATAATAACTAATATACGAAAGTGCATGCCTACAGAATTCCTGAAGAAATAGTTACAGGTAATGGTATTATGGTAGTATGGTTCCTATCTTATAGATAGTTACCGTTAGATTACAACATTTAAAAATTAATTTTATATCATCCAATGCACTTCATGCTTCGAATATGAAACAAAATTTATTATCGATATCTAAATTTTATTGTAATAACAAAACATCAATTGAATTCTTTCTTTCACATTTTCGTATGACGAATCTAAGTACAAGAATAATGCTGACTTGTGGCCCGAATAAATATGGTCTCTATGGATGGTCAATATCAACCTCATTTCCTCCTCATGTCCACTCAGCTAATGTTTCGGCATCACAGTGGCATCACGCCTTAGTCATCCGAGCATTAGAATTTTAAACTTAGCTTTAAATAAATTTTTGTTCTCTCTAATAAATTTAATGTCATTGTTGTTTATGCAGTAAAGGCACCGTTAATTATTTTCTCATAAGATTTTACAGGTCATCGTCCTTCACAAGTTATATTTAATAACTTGTGGGGGCCTTCTTGGCTTTATCTATCGATAAAAAATTATACGTAATTTTTATTGATTATTACACAAAGTATTCATTAATTTATACAATTAAAAGCAAACTGGCGTTCTTCCCATTTTTTAACATTTTTAAAAATTGGTTGAAACCTAATATAAAAAAGAAATTGTCTCTTTTTATATTGATTGTGAAGAAGAATTCAAAGTAATAGATACATATTTGTTATCTCAAGGTATTGAACACTTGTTGTCACCCCCATATACTCTGTAACGGGTTACTTTAGCTAGAAAAAAGCACAGACATATCATTGAAACAATCAAGACTTTATTTCATCCAGCTTTACTATCATCTAATATTTAGAGTTTTAAATATAATATGCTGTATATCTCATCAACCAACTTCCCATAATAAAGACTCCCAAATTTTCTGATGAGTCACTTTTGACTCTTGTTCCTAAATATCAAAATTATGCACCTTTGCTTGTTTGTGTTTTTTATGACTTAAACACTACACCACTTACAAATTTCAACCACGATCTACGCCTTATATTTATCTAGAATTTTTGGCTAAATATTATTCACATTGATGTTCCGATCATATGAAAATTAAATTATATTTTTCTCATAATGTTAAATTTCTTGATGATAAATTTCCCTCAGATGAGTTATTGTCCTCCCTCTCCAAAATTATAGTCAATCGGTTACCTCCAATTAAGTTATGTCCAGCTCCACTTGTCACTGTTAGCACGCCTTCATTTAACATACCAGCACCTGTTTCTATGATCCAGATAATTCAGACTAATACGATTCATCCTTAGTTGTCACATGATGTTTCTCTAATGTGTCAACTTCATATTCAGCCCAACTATCATCTAATGATTCTATACAAGTATCTCATCAAATGCTTGATCGATAACACCCATATGTAACTCAACCATCAGTCAATAATCCAGTTGTATCTCACCTAACAACATGATTTATAAAAATATATTCAAGTTAACTAAGTCCTACGAATTCATAACATTCCAATCAGATGTGTTAACACATGTTACTTACAAACGAGAAAGTAAGTATAAGTATTGGAAGCAAACTATGATTGCTGAATATAATGCATTATTACATAATTAAACTTGAAAGTTGGTCCACAAAGAGGTGTCACATATGTTGTTGATTATTAATGGTTATTTAAGATTAAGTACAATCCAAAAGGCTCTATTGAGCGATATAAGGCTCGCCTTGTAGGCAAAGGATTCACACAACGTCCTGAAATTAATTTCCATGACATGTTTAGTCCTTTCATCAGACTTACTACAATTCGATCTTGTTATTGTTGTTCAGCGTGGTTGGTTTATTTAACAATTAGATATTAATAATGCCTTCTTTTAGATCGTCTTGTTGAAGATGCCTATATGCATCAACCGCCAGGTTTTTAACATTTGAATTTTTTAAATTACATATGTAAGTTGCAGAAACTGATTTATGGTCTCAGATAGGCACCTCGTGCAGGGTACACTAAATTAAATAGTTTTTTACTTAACGTGGGATTCTCCAAATCTCATTTGGACCACTCCAAATCTCATTTGGACGACTCCAAATCTCATTTGGACCACTTTATATTTATATTTCACCATTCACCTCTTGCTGCTTATATATTTATTTATGTGGATGATATAATTATTATGGGTTCTAATTCATCTCGTCTTACGAGAATAATTCAAATTTTATATGAATAAGTTTTTTTTAAATATTTGGGTTCTCTATATTATTTTTAAGGGGTTGAAGTTATGTCATCAGCCAGAGGCCTCCTCATTTCTTAATCAAAATATGTTACTAACTTGCTCCTTGAGACACAAATGCATGAGGGTAATGGCGTGAAAACTCCTATGAGTTTATCGATCTCACTTACACTCAACACATATGATACAGTTGTTAACAACACTGATTATAGACGAATTATTGGTAAACTAAGTATTTATTTTTTACCTGGTATGATATAGCTTTCGCTGTCAATAAGCTAACATAATTTATAAAACATCTAGAAGATTCACACAGGCAGGCTATTAAGAGGTTGCTTCAGTATTTCAAGCAACCTTCTATGTATGGTTCATTTATTAATAATAAGTTTGATTCTTCTCTTCGAGTTTATTCAAATATTAATTGGTCTAAAAATTTTATATGACAGAACTTCCACTACTAATTTTATTCTTTATTATGATAATTCTCTCATCAATTGGTCTTAAAGAAAATAATAAATCGTAGCTTGCTCTTCAATCGAGGCTAAGTATGAAGCATTAGCTAGTGTTGTGACAACATCGGCATGCCTTATCTTTATTAAAATCCAATTCCGCACATTGCTATTAATTTTATCTCGCACGTGATCAAGTGCAATGTAAAGAGGTCATTGTCGAACACATTGTTTCCACTCAAGTTGTTGATCTTCTTACAAAGGCCTGCCTAAACCTTTTCTTTCTTAATTTTTTAAGTCTGGATTTATTGACACAAAGTCTCACTTGAGAGGGCATGTTTAAGATAATATTGTGTCCTAACTTATGTGTTTATTCCTGATACTATGTTATGTTGTTACTGATAAACATAGGTTATTAGGTTGCTGCAGTAAGTGTATGGTAAGGTTCAGCGAATATTTGTATAAATAAGATAAAGCCTGGTAGGTAAAATTTAGAACTTATCTTAGTTGTGCTTAGTGTGTATATAATTAGATGTAACTCTTCCTAATAGCATATATAAATTTACATGCTCTTTATTAGTTTCTTTAGATGTTACCTAAACCTTTATACATATTTCATAAGTTTACATGATTTCGTATATTGCAGGAGCTAATAAAGATTGGAGCTACAACTTTAGTAGTCCCAGGAAATTTTCCAATCGGATGCTCAGCCGCTTATTTGACACAGTATATGACTACTTCATCTGCTAAAGATTATGATCCTCGAAATGGCTGTCTCATTTGGTTGAATGAATTTGCCAAATACCATAACACATTGCTTCGCTCTAAATTAAATCAGCTTCAACAACTTCATCCACGGGTCAACATTATTTATGCCGATTATTACAATGCCGCAATGCCATTGTTTCTCAATCCAAAGAAATACGGTATGTATAATTGCATGTAGAATTAAAAGAAAAGATAAATAGTCAGTCTAAACCGCCACAAATAATTCTCACTGGTAGCTTCAAGGAGTAAAAAATGTGAGTGATCCATCATTACTAATGTTGTTTTTAAAATATTGGTCATTTTTTTATGTAACATTGACCATTAGCCAAATACCAATTATACTACTGGTCAAACACCAACTCCACATCATGGTACCTATATTAAGCCACATTGGCAATAAGGTAGAAGACAGATATGGCCATATTTATACGATATATAAGTCATTTTTATCATTTAATATATAATCACATTTAATTCGATCAATTTAATAATAAAATTAAAGCCTATAAAAGAGCTATAAGCGACCAAATAAAATTGATCGATACTCAAATATAGATTTCTTTTATGTTTGTTTTAGAGGTCGCTCCAACAACAGTGACTTTTATCCTAATAAGTTAGTTGGTGATAGGTATAAAAGACTGATCTTATGTTAACTGTAGGAGGTATATCATTCAGTTTTAGGTTGGAATAGTTAAAATCTACTTATACTCTTGATAGTTTATATATATAAGAAAATTGAGATTACCATATAAGGTATTTCAGGTAATTCTACATGCTATAATCTAGATGGTGGATAAATTTTTAAAAAAAGTCGACGCCTTGTAAACATAAATTTTTATATTTTATGAAAATATACACCTATTTAAATCCTGTCACATGTGAGTACCTCACATAACTTTATCCAAAGGTAATCTCAGATACATCATTCTCTCTCTCTCTCATGCACATGCACACATAAAATAATTTTTGTTAAGATATATGATTTTTACTAAAACTTTTGACACTCTAGTTATCATGTCCAAAACAATATCAGAACGAGAAATATATTATAATCTATTAATAACAAGACAACAAAGATGGAATTTAACTAAGCAATATCAGTAAGTCAGTATTCTAATTAATCAAATATAAAATACTTTGATGTGGCAGGATATCAAGTTGTCGCATGCCCTCTTTCGTATTAGTATTAGTAGTTTCTCATCTACTAAATTCAAATTAGTTGCTTTATGTGGGTCACTTTAGTTCTTCATGTTCTCCCTACGGTTAAGGTCATACATGTCAACTGGTTTTTTCTAAGATCTAAATTCTCTGTTTAATATATCAGTCATTTTTAATCTTGACAAAGACTTTGAGTACATATAATAACATTGTCTGTATCCATGTCAAAATCGACTATCCTAGTCGATAATGTCAAAATTTCTAATTTTCACCGATAAGTTATGATCAAATTTTAATGTATATAACTTGTGCTCAAATTGTATCAGTTCAGGATTAATCCATTCATTCTTTAAATGAAGGAGTATGATATCGAAATCATATGTGTCGTAATAATAAATAGTAGGCAGCAAAATAACAAATTAATAGCAATGAAATTAATTTGTTAATAATAAATTTTATAGATAAATTTTTACCTATAATAAATTATCAGGGATAAACTTCTTAATTATCTTATAAATAAATCACTCATCAATAAGCATTTGGTCCAATGGTACTAAGTGTTCTTTCCTCCCTTATGTAATGAGCTTGAACCTTGCACACATGATATAGCTTGGTATCAACCGTTCCATTACTAACAAACACTGAAAAGAACTAATATTTAGTATTTGTTGGCAGGATTTAGTAATGGAGCAATTCGAGCATGTTGTGGAGGGAGCGGGCTATATAACTACAACTCATCCGTGGAGTGTGGTAAACCACCATCAACATTTTGTGAAAATCCTTCGACGTACGTTAATTGGGATGGTTTACACTTAACGGAAGCCGCATATAGGCTCATCTTCAAAGGTTTATTTAAGGGGATATATACAACTCCTCCTTTTCAGACATTGTGTACACTCTCAGATGTTGAGTAGATATTATAAACTAATTATTAGTAGCAAGTCTGTTGGTAACTAACTTTTTTTATTAATTTTGTGTGTGTATGTTAACTATTAAGCATATTAAAGTGTGTAATTATACAGCAATAACATATATTATATCCTAAATTAATGTTCTTTATCTGTATTGTAATCTGGACATCATTTCCCCAAAAATTTGAAATTTTTAAACGAGTAAATGTTAGTCTAAAAGGCTTTAAATAATAGAATTTTCTTTTTGCCGTTGTTATTGCTATAATAACAAACTTGTTATTATTATAGCATGTATTTATGCAGTATTTTCATATTCAACATTGCTTGTGAAATTCATGACAGTTAACTTGTTTATGATGGCATCAGTCGATAGATTTCTATAGAGCACATGCTTATTTTTGTGTTTTATAGTGACAAACTTTACAGAGTTTTTTCCACCGCTAATGCAAGTCATTATATCAATCAAGGTTGATGACCTTTCATTTGCAGTTAAAGCATCACTTCCTTCAGCTGATGAGTTTTCACCATTAGTCACCGATACACTGTAAGAGTTATTATATGCGGTGTAATTGAATGATAAATGATTTTCATCTTCGCAATGCCAACAAATTTTTCTATTTGAATCTACATCGGGTTTGTTTTAGGTTATCATAGATTTTTCATTCCTTTTCTTTTTAGTATCAACAATGTTGAGCTTGTATTCACTCTCAACTTTTTGAGCTATGTTAGCGCAGCTAGGTGAAGTGCAATCTGTATGTCTTCAATAGATAGACCAGATCACGAAAAAACAATATCACAGTCATAATTATAAGTGTAATATCCTGTATTTTCTTTAGAATTTTTTTAATTTTTTTTTAAAGTGCTTATTTAGTAGAATATTATTTGGTCACGAAGTTTTAAAAAATTGGAGGGTTTGAATTTAATAGGAAGTTGGGAAATTAAATTAATAATTGAAGGAAAGATTTCTCAAATTGAATTACTAATTAAGGCATGTCTATTATGGAATTTTTTTTGCCTTATCTTTATGTCTTGGTGATAAAAGGAAACTGTAGGGGGGCCAAAAATAGGGATCGACTCAATAAGCCCTGAGTGGGCATGATTCAAATCCAAATTAGAATAAAGCTATCCAGACCGGAGTAGGAATAAAGTTGAGAGGAGCCCGATACAACAAAAGCCCAGTACGGCAGGAATAACTAGGGAGGTGGAGAAGCCCTAGAATAAATATAGGTAATATTAAATAAGGGAGTGTATCTAGTAGGTAAATCAAGTAATAATTCCTTAGATAGATCTAATCTTGGGTGGCAAGAAAGAAGAGATAAGGTAAAGAGAGTTACCATCTAAAATAGGATTCTAATTCCTAATAGCGATCTGAAACCTTAATCCATGCCTATAGAAATGGGGTTATTCTTCATAAATCACGTACGTAATTTTAGCTCCAACTCAGTAGATACAAAGAATATTTAAGTTACTTATTCTTGCACCCGAGTCCCTCCGGTGGGACCACCCCCCACCGGTTTTTGCAGGTTTTCCGGCGGTTGTTCGAGGAGCTGAAGGGGAACAGCTTCAGGCCTTCGCAGAGTCA
>JAUEJK010430227.1:1564-14000 GCA_032274865.1 Eryngium alpinum
TGTCTTAAGCCTCTTCCTGGTGAAAATTCCTCTGTGGGTGAACCATTGATTAGGATGGAAATTCTTGATGAGGAAATTCATTCCTTTATCCATTCAATCCATTCTTTTCTGAAGTTCATCTTCTCCATTGTTTCCAAAAGAAAGTTCCAATCTACTGAATCAAAAGCTTTTTTAAAATCAAGCTTAAGAATCAAACCTCGTTTTTCCTTTTTTTGAGCCAATCTACTGCTTCCGAGACAATTAAAATGTTATCACATATTTGCCTGCCTTTGATAAAAGTTGATTCTTCCTCAGATACTAAGGAATCCAGAACAATTTTTAATCTATTGGCCAGAATTTTTGCCAAAACTTTGTATGCTGAGTTGATCAAGCTTATAGGTCTGTAGTCTCCTATATTAACAACATTTAGTTTCTTTGGGATTAATGCAATGAAAGATGAATTGTACCCCCATGGAATCTTCTTTGATTCAAAAAAACCTTCCACAAATTTGAAGAATGGATCCCTGAATAAGTGCCAGCAGTACCTAAAAACCTTGAAATTTATGCCATCCGGGCCTGGAGCCTTGTTTGGATTACAGTCTGTAATTGCTAACTCCACTTCCTCCATTGTTACTTTTTGCACTAAGGAGTCCGCTTCACTTTCATTTAATCTTGGCAGATCCATATCCCCAAGTTTGAACCAGATTTCATTTTTCCTTGAACTAAAGAAGCTTTTAAAATGGTTATAAAAACCTTCTTTTAGTGAGGAAGGTTTTGATAAGGTTTCCCCATTAATAGTGATCATATTGATATTTGATCTAGCCCACTTCCCTTTTACTGCTCCGTGGAAGAATCTTGAGTTCCTATCCCCTTGAAGCATCCAAAGATGATTAACCTTTCTCCTAAGCAGACTATCCCTTTCTATGTACAAGCTTTTTAAAATTCCTTCACTTCTTTGAATCCTTTCCAACTGATCTTTTTCCCTAGCTTCATTCATTTCAGCTTCAAACCATTTGATTTTGTTGAAAACATTCCCATTTACCTGCTTGTTCCATGTGCTTACCTCTTTCCTCAATCTCCTAAAAGCATCCACAAAGTGAATATTGCCCTCTTTTCTGTTATTTTCCTCTTTCCAAAACCTCTTGATGATTATTTGAACTTCTTCCTTTCCTAACCAGTGATCAAACAATTTAAAAGGTTTAGGTCCCCATTCAGTAGTATCATGCTTTAGAACCAGTGGTTTGTGATCAGAATGTTTTTTACCCAGAGCTAGGTTGAACCATGTGTGTTCATGAATCCATTCGGTATTGAAGAAAATTCTGTCTAGTCTACTCTTTTTGTTGCCTGGACCAAACCAAGTAAAATTTTCATTTGCAAGGTTAGCCTCCATCAAGCCAAAACTTTTTATGAAACAATTCAGCAAATTCATGCTCCTTTTTGAGTTTTGACACTTTGAACATTCATAGAGATTCCTCACACAATTCCAGTCCCCCAACAAACAGAGAGGGTGATCAATCCAGACCTCCACTTCTTTTGATAATGACTCAAAGAACTTCTCCTTTTTTATTAGTTGACTTGGGGCATATATGTTAAAGCAAACAAACTTTACCTTTGAGTTCTTTTCTTCAAACATGCACCAAATCCAATTATTTTCACTTTTGCTTTTTCAGGAGTGTAATCTCGTTTGTGCACCAAGTGGTGAGAAGACCCCCGGATTGCCCTACAGCTTTGCTACAGATCCATCCATTTTGTTGATTTCTCCATAACCAGCCTGACAAATTCTTCTCCCAATCCTTTTTCTTTGTTTCCTGGATGAAGCAGATGTCTGGCTTAACCTGACTAATCAGGCTTTGAAGGTTGTTCTTACTTACATCATTTCCTAATCCTCTGACATTTTACACTAATTTTTTATTATTTAATTATTAACTAATTTAATGAAAAGTATGATTTTTTAAAATTATGTATATGTTAGTCTATTTTGTATACTATCAATTTATTATTATTATTATTATTATTATATTATAAATAGGCGTAATTCATATTTGTAATCTATCAAGTATCACAAAATTTTAAAATTATTAATATATTTGATATATTAAAATAATAATAAGAATATATTACAAAGATTTAATATATTATTAAGATCAAACAATAATAAAACTATAATAGAAAAATTATAATTTAAGTGCAATATAGAATATTAATATTATAAATCTCTTATGAATTACACTTTATTTTAAAAATTAAACTTAATTATTGAATTTATTTTATATTAAATCAATATACTTTATACTAAGTATATATTATCAACATGAACTAAGATATTATATTATTAACAAAATTTTTGTAAAACTTTGTTAATAAATAAATTATTTATTTTGAATATTAAACTTTTATTGTATATAATATACCTTATTGTATTGCATTTAATTTTAGATTAAAATTTTATATTATATTTCAATGTATTGTACGTATATTTGATTGCACATTATATTACTATTTTTTTTAAAATCTTACACTTTAATTTAAAATGTTAAATTTTAGATGAAATATAATATTTTCGTTTAAGGTATTAAATTTTAATGATTTATATTATATGGGCTATATATATATTTGTATTTTAATTTTAGTGAGACATTAAATTATTTTAAATTAAGCTTTGCATTTATTTATTGTATAGTATCTTTAGTTAAATATTTTATTTTATTCTATTTATTGTTATTGTATTTTAATAAAATTATTTTATTAGTATATTTGAAGTTAAAATATTATACTTAAATTAAATACAATACATTATTTAAAATTATAGTGTGTTTAAAATATTATATTGTATATTAACATTTTAAAATATGCTATTCTACTTTAAATTATATTGTTTTTAATTTAGAGTATTGTATCATAGTTTAAAGTACTAAATTTTAATAATTTAATATATATTATTATTATTTTATTCAAACTACTATTTTTATTGAAATTATGTTACTACATTTTAAAGATTTATATAAATTAATTGTATTTACTTATATTGTATTAAAATATATTTTTTAATTAACATGTATATAAAGATGGTAAAACATATTATATGTTGAAAATTCAATATTTTAAGTGAATTGTTTAAAACTAAAGCAAAAAAAGCTGATAATATATATGTTATTGGATATAATTAAAAATTAAAATCTTGTATATAAAATTAAAGCACACCAATTTTTAGAAGAAAGCTAAAGATCAATAATTTACAACATAATTAATGTACATTGAATTATATAATTTTTTAATATTTTATATAAAAAATACTATCATCTAATTTAATAGAGATAATTTATTTATTAACATATATTTTCTAATATTTATATCAACTAGTTGAAAATGACAGGAAAAATAAATAACTAGCGCCTCTATCTCACTTTGTGTTTATTAATATATATATATATATATAGTCAAGTTCAAATGAAAACATCTCTTAAAGTGAAAACTGAAAACCACATAAAACACAATAGACTTTTGAAAAATAAAAAAGAATTTGTACTAAAGCACAACATCACATAGACACTAAAGCAAAACGAAAATTTGTACCAAACATAATATCGCATAATACACTAAAGCACAACAATAAAGTATAAAAAGCTTAAAAGTTGTTTCTATACCCTAGGAATAGAAAAGTAAAACTTGTAGGGGAAAAGACAAACAATATGAACTCGATGAACATAACATGAATTAATTTATTAATCTTTTTTTTAGGAAAAAAAATTATCTTATTGTGCTCTAATACATGTTATCAATTTTTTTGGGGAATATGAGATCCTAACCTTTCATACATATTAATCGGATGGATGATATTAGTTTCATTCCTTATTTTATTTAGGTTCTTTTGCGAATAACTACAACTCAACTCAGACCTAAAATGTTCGAGAACAACTTTAACCTCAACTTATAATTGAGGAGCTCAAGTTTGAAAATATTCATTTAAGTTATTAAGTAACTATAACCTGCTCAATTCGATACAAATAAATCTCGAGGTCGAGTTCGATGAGGCAAAACATGAGAATGTTTATAAACATAATCGTCGGTCTAATACTAACTACAATGACACATGTTAAATTTTTTAAATTTTTTCTAGTCTGGTTCGATATAGTTTAAAACGTTTAATATTTTCTTATTGATTCAATCTGATTTGATTCAAAACCTAAAAATTATTGATTCAGATTGTATTGATTTTCTTATAGACTTTTTTGTAAAGGTTTTTCAATAAACAGATTAAAAGATAATATCTGGTGGGGTTTTTGTTTAAAGTGCTCGACTTCTTACCTGAATTTTAAAATATGCTACAAATTCGCAATAAAATAGATATAGATATTTCATTAAAAGAGTAAGCGAAAGGTCATCCCATAGCTCAAGGCAATGACCAATTACTCTTACTTCTTGAAGGCAGAAAATAAGCATATTTCGATAACTAACTAGTTGTAACGTGAAAACCGTCAATACAATACACTCACCTTAGTGTAGGTTTGAGAAATGGTGGATTCTCCTGCTACATTACAATATCTCACTTTTTATACAGGCAGTATAACTACTTAATTTTCTCTTGAATATAAATTTTGATAATCTAAAATTATTATTGTTAATATATATTTTTGTCCAATTAAATTTGATTATTAGTTTCTTATAATTCTGTTTTATTATTGTTAATGTTGTATTTTTTATTATATTAGTTGGTTCGAGTTTGTGATTTATTATGTTTCTATTAGTTAAATTTAATAAAATTATAAATACAAAACATAAAAAAATCCTATTTATCGATCTAATTACTAAACAGTCCATATCGATCTGATTCCAGTTCGATTTTAATAATAGTGATCCGATCTAATTTTAAAATCGATGCAATCTAAGGGTAAATAACATTGTACTCTAAATTTGAATCCAGTTTGATCCAATTCATTGTGATCGGGCTTTTATCCAACACTAGTTCTGCATTATAATTTTGTTTTTGGAATTTTTGTGTATTATGTTATTTAGGCGTGATTATTCGAATTTTGATTTTTTGTGTTAGCGTAATTTGTATGTACTTTATTTTTTCAATAATTATATATAACTAATGGAGTTTATTTTAAATTCGACTTTCTGGATTTTGAATTTAATATAGATTCATTCTAATTGTATTTAATTTCCTTGCGACTATTCAATAAGACATCTTTTTATAGTATTGAAAGTTAAAATATTAAGATTCTATCGAATATTTCATGAATTACTAAATCTTTTTACATTTCGTAAATTAGGACATTGATTTAAAATATTCAAAACGGGATAATCATATATGGAAATAAAATCTTATGTGGGGCCCAAAATATTTTTTGCTATAATTGTGGCAAAATTGCGTATAAGAAGACCTGCAGCCCCACACACCATAATCACACTTCTCAATCTCCTCCTCGATGTCCGGATGAAAAATCTCAACAATTCATTCTCTTCATCAAGCCCCATGAGTTCTCCATACTCCATTTTCCCCGAAGACAAAGAACATCACCCCATCAACATATCTCCTTCGACACCAAACACTCAATTCCCAATGTTCAACTTTGCATACCATAATTCCAATTGTATCAATGATGTAGGTGTTGTCGGTGTTAACGAACACCCAAGAACAACTCAATTCCCAATATTCGACGACCTTGGATATTACGATTCTAACGGTAGTGGCAGTGTTATTGGTGTTAACGACCAATCACGAGCGAATAATTTCTCAATGTTGGATAACCATGGAAATAATAATTTCAATGGTATCAATAATGTAGGTGCTATCGAACGTTCAAAAACCAAGAAGAGAGGACGTCCACGTGGTTCTAAAAACAAACCTAAAGGGGATGTTGTTGTAAAAAATAACTACACAACTACGCCAACATCCCTTGTAGTTCCGGCTGGTTTTGATATCATAGATTGGGTGAGCCAGTTTGCACAGTCTGCAAAAGCTTCTGTAGTTATTCTTGGTGGTGTGGGATCGATTTCACAAGTGACAGTTAGCCACATTGGAACTCTTCTTCCACCAAAAACATATCTAGAATATCTTACCTTAATTTCATTCTCAGGGTCTTATCTGTTTTCTCTATCTTTAGAGAATCCTCCTCATTTTTTTAGTGCTTCACTAAGTAAGATGGACGGTGGCTTAGTTAGCGGTAAGGTTTGGAATATGGTTTCAGTAAGTCCTGTGGTGTTGACTGTGATTATTTCCAGCAATCCGAATGTTATCAACTTTGGTTTTTGAAAATTTATTGTGATACTCGAATTTGAAAATTTTATTGAGTAATCCTCCTCGTTTTACCTTAATTTAATATGTTTTGATTTAGAATGTAGCCCCTTTAGATTTTAGAGAAAGCTAGCATTGGATTTTTACTTATTTTTTGTCATAGATTAAGAAGATTAATTTATCTTATAGTCTTAAGTTTTCTTTTTCAAGTAAGAAGATTTTATATATATATGATTTTTTTTAATTGGAGTCGACTTTAGATATTTGAATATTATTTGATATCTTAAGATGTAAAAGTGTTTCTAATATAGGTCCTAATAAGAGTATCAAACTTTATATGGCTACGATCTTGTTGATTTATATTGCATTTGAAAAGTTATCCAAAGTGGCCAATTAAAATTGTCAAATATTGGCCTTCTTTGAATGGTAAAAAATAATAAAGTATATATCGTAAAGTTATATTACTCATATATGTAAAAAATAATAACATGTAAAATTTTGGATGTGGGCCCATATATGGTAATTTAGAATGCCACTGTTGCAGGACTTTTTGTGTGAAAAGTGCTAAAAAGTAATGTGAAAAGTGCTAAAAAGTAATGTTAGTAAGAGAGAATAAAAAAAAATTGCACTGAGTTGGAAGGTTCTGCTACTCCAAAAAGTGCTTCACAATAGGGTTGATATGGCCTGGACGAACTAATAAGAGACCATAAACATAAATAATATGTTTATTATTTTGTAGAGCTGTAATTCGAACCGAGCGGCTCGCGAGCTTGGCTCGTTTATCCGAACTCAGGGTATTAAAATAATATCAAAATACTAAATCGATTAAATAAAACCTCAATTTGATTTAAACCTTGATTAATAGCAGGGGTGTGCCGCCCACTTCATGCACTGCGCACACTGTGCGGCGAGGGTGCGGCGGTGCTGGAGTTCACCAAGGGTGCGTACCTAAAGGGAAAGGTGGCGAATCCTTGAATTGGGTGTCACGAATTTGAGATTTTTGGTTGCATAAATAGTAAAATCGTACCAAATCTGATTGTCGGAGAAGAAGAGAAGCTAGCGAGGAAGATGAACTCATCGAAAAAGATGTAATTCGCCGAAGAAGAAGGTGAGTATGCTGGAGTTCTAGTGTTCCGTTCGTATGAATTGTCGATTGGTGGTTTAATTTGTAATTTCGTCTATGTTTGTATTATAATGGGATGAAGAATCGAGTTCCAGACTTTTGGTGGTTGTGGTATTGATTTTAAGGTTTTGAAAGAGAATAGTCAAACTCTAGTGTATAAAATTAACTTTTAACTTTTAGAAGTATTAAATATTTTTTATAGATTTTGTTTAATAACAAACATGTACCTCAAAAGTCACGTTTTCACTTGATGAGTCCGGAAGTCCCTGTTTTTTTATATATAACTAATTTGAAAAGGTAATTACTTATTTTTGGGTTTAAATAAATAATTAAATTGTATTTTAGTTTCACTTTTTATGAAATATTTATTTTCATTGATAAATTTTGTTATATATGATATTAAATATATATTTATAATATTTTTGACGTATCCCCACGAACCCGAATCCTCATAGTATTAAATTTGTCAAATCTCCGCACCCCTGCATTATGCACTCGCACCCATATCCATGCTTCTTAGATTTAAACTATAATTTGATTCGAAAAATTCAAACTTAAATTACAAATAAAAATCCAAATCACAAGATAGCATTCAATGCAATAGAAGATTCGACTCCCAGAATTCTAAAGTCGAAAAATTAAACTGATAAATAATAATCTTGAAAACAGGCTTCGCTCCAAATCCATTCTTATTCGATCCATATGTAAACTTGAAAAATGTAAGGATGAGCTACACAGCCCAGCAAGTAACCAACTAATCTAACAAATATTCTCTATGGGTGTAACAATTTTCAAACAAATCTTTTTATCTTTCAAAAAATAGTAATCATAATTCTTATACAATTCGATGCAGTTTCTAAATTAAATAAAAGATGTAATCCTGTCATCGATAATCTTATAACTCGAAATCGATAGTTCTATTATAGTTCAGAATCTTAGACTACGGTCACCATTTGCTCGGCAAAACAGCAGCTATAGTTCTATGTTTAAAAATCAGGCACCCTTACTATGTGTATATACGGTGCACACTGGTGCGCCTAGCAAGGTATCTATGTTTAGTTCCGGAACTAAGCGTAAATTACGAACGAGTACAGTACGTAGCAAGACCTGAAATTTCTAATAGTTATATGTATTTGTTTCTTATCAATGAGATATTAAATATGATAATTTAGAGCATCAATAATTACTTATAAAGAAAAGAACTAATTATTCAAGAAAAAGAACAAATAAATATTGATGCGACAATGTAAGTAAAAGCTAATATTTGTAAAAGAACACAAATTAGTTCAAAAGTTCACTTACCTCAAATTCGCAATAATCGAGTAAGCAAACAATTCTAAAACAAGCACTCAATCATAAGTAACAACCTAAAAATCTCAGACATCGAATCTTAAATTTCTTTACGATATTCTACCTATTACACGCAACAAACTTAATATTCAACATTGAACAGTCCCAAAGAATACCAATTTTGACCCTTTAATCTATCTTTTCTGAAGATTCATAAAACAAATAAGTTGTAGAAAATTGAATGATCTTTTCTGGCTCATCGAAATCGAAATCGAATTTACAATTTATTTTCTAGAAATTTTCGAAGTTGACAGTGTCTATTCCCGTCAAAATAGACACAAGTTACACAAAACACTATTTTAAACATACTTAGACACGAAAAGTGCATTATACGAAACCTGTAGAGAACGAAAAGTTCTTCTTGAAAAGTCCAGAACCATAAAAATCGGAGTTCTAATGAATTTATTATGAATATTTGAAACTCACTGAATATTCAAATTCTAAACCTACAAATTTATGACACTTAATTAGAAAAGTAGAAGATTCATACCTCAACGAGAAAATTAGAACGACTCCTCTGTTGACTCCTTAATTTCTTACGGATCTCAAAAAGCTAATGAATAAAAATTAACACCAATCTAATCTGTATATAGTATTCTCTTATCACTTTTCCTAAACCTAGTAGAATTTTTAAAATTGATCCACCTCCTTATAATTTTCAATTTAGGATTTTTGTGTCCTAATTAATAAATGTGAGATTTTTTTCTTTAATTTAGTAATTTAATTTTTCAACTTCCTATCAAACTTAAACCCTCCAAAATTTCAAAACATTGCCAACAAGTATATTCAACTAAATATTAAATAATTAAAAAAATAATTAATTTTAAAAATAATTCTAAAGAAAATATGGGGATATTACAATCTACCCTCCTTAAAAAGAATTTGGTCCCCAAATTCAAACTAAACGTAATCACTTACGAACACTTTTTTTTTCGTAACCTCTCAAAAGCTCACAACACCCACTTCCTACATGTCAAGCCTATAGGCAATCTACAGGTCAAACCTACAGCTCTGATATTATCCGTAAAAGCTCGAACTTGACAAGCTCGACTCGATTAAGCTTGAGCTCGGCTCGAGAGCTCGATTATAATAAATAATATATTTTTAATAATTATTTAATCAAAATAAAATAAAATACATTTTTAAATAAAAATCAATTATATTTTAGTAATATATATATATATAATTTAAATCATATTTATATTTTAATTAATTAAACTATTTTTGTAATATAAAGATAATTCTTTAATTTTTTATAAGTAAAAAATAATTAGAATATTATTATAAATTAGGCTCGACTCGAAAAGCTCGTAAGCAAACTCGAGCTCGGCTCGAGCTTGTGACGAGTCGAGCTCAAACACTACATTTGAGCTCGTTTAGAATGGAAAGCTCGGCTCGGCTCGTGAAGAAAAGCTCGAGCTCGTTTGTCACGAACGAGCTCGGCTCGACTCAGCTCGAATTACAACTCTATTAATATTCTCCATTAAAGTCTCGATATAGGCAATTATGATTATAGTGGTTTGAGATCTTTGATATCTTTGGAAAAGCTAAGTTTGTTGTTTGTTTACGATTGGGGATTATTGTTGTTGTCATTCGCTCGATCTCTTTAGAATGTTCGAAGAAAATGTACTTTCACTATTTACAGGAGATATGATGCATGCTCTCATAATTAGTAACTTAAATTTACAAGAGTAATTTTTTTTACACTTGTTTATTTTTTAGAAATGAACTTGATTTTTTTTTAACATAGAAGTGTACTTTCTCTATTTACACGAGATATAGTGCTCTAACAATCAGTAAATTTTCAAGAGTAGATTTTTTTAGACTTGTCCATTTCTTTTAGAAATAGACTTGCTTTTTTTGACATAAAATTTATTTTTATTAAAATTAATAATAGTATTAGAATTTATTTCTTTTCGAAATTTATTAGGAGGATTTCTCTTTCAACCGACCCGACCTAGGGCTGAAAATTTGCAAGAGTAGTCAAGGCTCAATTCGTAATTGATTCAAAACTTTAACAATATTCCAATAGAAACTGATACCAAAGCTGAGAACCTATATACTACTTGTTAATAAAAGGATACCAAATTTAAGCACATGAGTACTTGATCATATATGTCTTGAATAGTTTGAATAACTTAAAAGTACTCATTTACTTATTCAAATATGTCATATTTGATTCGAATTCGCTATAGTATATATAATAAATATGCTTAATATATATAATAATATTATAATAATCAAGCCAAATCTCAATTTTGATATATTTTATTATAAATATATATCATAATATTAAATTAAAATTATATAGATTTATACTTGTATCTATTGACTCGTATTCAACTTGCATCAATTATGAGAAGTTCGTGAGTAATTTATATCCAATAAGATATTCTTGAGTAGTTTGTATTTGGCAAAAGATATAATAGCACCTGAATCATATTCAACAAAAATAGAACGAATAAGATCTGACCATACCAATACTTAAAGGTATACGACTCATTTTCACCACTAGCTCGACCCCGCTTGTAACAATTATAAGAGTAAATATTTTTTACATATCTATTTTATATTTTAGAGATAGACTTATTTCATAAGTGAAGAACGATTTCTAGTCAGAATAATAACAAGAAATAATTCCTTCCCGTTACGCGAAACTTAAAGTATATAACTGAAATTATGTTTCTTGTGAACACATATATAAACAAGTTTAAGTTCCTGGCCCTGGGAAAAAACTGAAACAAAACAGCCTTACTTTCACCACTATTGTACTTGGTTAGTGAAGTAGTCTTAATTGGGCACAAATTTGGCATTTGCTTTGGGTAAAATAGTGTATATATATATATATATCAATTAACACTACAATTTTTTCAGCATCCAGTTTTCTAACAATACTACTATGGCAATACTACAAGGAAACAGGATAAAAAACGATCATCTCTAATCAACAGGAGAGAAGAACTTGAGCATAAGAACCACTATTATGATATTTATTTTTCTGTGCATTTCACATTCTTTACAAATCGATGCTCTTGCTTATTGTCCAAGTGGCAACATCAAAGGGAGAAAACCACCACCAAGTCAATACAACACCGAGAACGATTCTGATTGTTGTGTTCAAGGAAAGTTATACCCAATTTACACATGTTCACTTCAGGTTACTAGTAACACAAAAACAACCTTAACTCTAAATAGTTTCCAAAAAGGAGGAGATGGTTGGTGGTCCGTCACAATGTGATTAAATCTGTAAATTGAATCAAATAGTTCAAAAAAAGTGTTTGAATTCGATTCTAATTTTTTATGAATCGGATTTGAGTTCGATATAAATCCCAATCCAATTCGTACCTTAATATAAATTCAATTCTCATAATGAATTAAATTCGAATAAGTTAATATTTGATTCGATTAGAATGTGAACTATTCAAGATGGTATTTGATTCGGTATTCGAATCAATATTCATATTATAATATGTTTAATAATAAAAAAATAAATATCTTAAACACTATTCCATTTTTTTTTTTGCGAAAACAGTAAAGTTTTCATTAATGAAATAATTGGAAACAAAGTCCGAAGGGGATAAAGAAAGTGAGGGTTTCTTTTATCCATAAAAGCTTATCATCTAACCGAAAGGTATGCTTAACCAATCTATGGATCGTAACCTAAATTATGATTACCATAAGAGAGATTCCTCCGGAAGTTTAGACAATAAAAACTTTTATATCAGAAAAGATAACACCTTAATATG
>JAUEJK010430332.1:2833-13993 GCA_032274865.1 Eryngium alpinum
ATCTGGGAGGTTCTAAACGTAGTGGAACCTAGCAAGAGGGCTCACATTGAGCAGGTAATTTATTTTAATGATAAGGATATGGAGGAGATCCAATATCCATATGAAGATCGTCTGGTTATTATACCTGTGATAGGCAATACTCCAGTGATGAAAGTGTTGGTGGATATAGGAGCATCTGTGGATGTTTTCTTTTACAGAGTCTTCTTGAAGATGGAATATCAAGAAAGTCAACTAGTTCTATCTGCTATATCAATCTTCGAGTTCAATGGATTAGAGGTCCCGACTGAGGGAACCATAAAGCTCTCTGTTACTCTAGGACAGGGCTCTACTGAAGCATTGCAGATGGTGAATTTCATGGTGGTAAAAGTTTCCTACGAAGAATGGAGTAGGTATTCATCTAGGAGACCAGAAGATTGGGATAGCTTGTTTAGTACAGTCAATCAGGAATGGAGCTACTGGGGGGCAAGTATTGTACTTGAATGATCAGGAGAAGATGGATTCTCGCAGACAAGAGGATCGGAGGACTATACTTAGAATGGGAGAGCCATGGACAATCAATGTCCAGATAGCTAGTATGGAGTTAGATGGAGTCTTCGTGGACGGAATCAAATGTAACTCGCGACGGCTAGGTCATTCTGTCGCAAGTTCGAGCGAAAATAAATTTTTTTTAGGATAAAAAATACGTAAATAATAAAATAATAAACTTGCGACTGAATGCTACTTCCGTCGCAAAATAACTTGTGACGGATGAGGATTTCCGTCGCAAGTATTTTGGCACGACTATTCAACGCGCGATATGGAAGAAATAATAAACTTGCGACCGATTATTACATCCGTCACAAGTTAACTTACGACCGACTTGACAGTCCGTTGCAAGTTTCCGTCAAGCTCAGTTCGTCGTAAGTATCAGTCGCAAGAGAACACTTTTCTTAATAGTATAAGAGGGCGTTGATTCTCACCCACAAAAAATTATTAATAGATTGCTCTTCCATGGTAATAGAAGACTTTATATTAGGAATAAAAAGTCACTAATTGCCACAGTTTAGAGTAGATTATAATCTGACTTGTAAGAGATTTTTAAGAAAAACACGTCATGTGATGCTTTTCTTAAAGTTTGTACAAATCAGTTTAAGTGATATGTAAACAGAATATATTATCTTTAATGGAGATATAAAAGTTGTTATTTGATGTAATTTGGCAACAACAAATTCAACCTATCAATCTCACATACTGTATTTATATATACTTTTTAAGTTCAGTATAAATAACATACTCTGTGATCAATTGAAACTACCATCCAAGTTGTATCGATTGCACGGAAGGCATCAAGGGTGTTTGCACATAAACTTTGTTTTTCTTTTTATAATTTTGTTTTCCACTTAGTAGATGATTATCCCTCTCAAATTTGTGTAGGTAGTGGCATATTTATAATTTACTAAATCCCAAGTGTAAAATTTATATGGTGAAATAAAAATGACGTAATCTGTAATAATTAGTTGTATATTTTTGTTGAATAATGCATGAAACATCTACTTCACATTCATTTGATCGCATATTTTAAACTTGTCTACTGGGTTGCACGTTAGAAAGAAAAAGAAAATTGTCCAGATTGGGAAACTGATATGACTTATGAGTAGGTGGTTGAGTTAATTAACTTAGGTATTAAAGTTGCAGCGATTTTAATACTAATAGCAATAGTTAATTAATATACCAAATGTATATAGCACACAAGTTATATTAATACTAATAGCAATAATTAATTAATATACCAAATGTATATAGCACACGCGTTATATTGTATCACTTATAAATGACTTCAGTTTATAAGTAGAAAAAAATATGTACTTTTTATCAAGTTTTTATTTTTTCTCATTTTAAGTTAGGCTATTTGGCTGAGCTTAAAACTGGGTTATAAGTGAAAGGTTAAAAAATATCTATTTATTAATTTTTTTACTTATAATTTAAAACCAATTCTAAATGATATAGAAAAAGAGAAATTAACTACCATAACTATAATAAGCTATGCAAATATTTGTTGCCTAATTATCTTCAAGTTTGCAATTTGAGTATTATTGTTGGGTTGAGTAGTAAATTACCACCTAACTTTCATTGCTATATATTATAATGTTTTTGACTTTTGATTTGTAGGAATTGGCCAAATCATAATGGTGTAGAACTTTCAGCCGAGTTGAATCCAGATATTTACCGAAATTTTGAATTAATTTAATTACAATTTAGCGATGAAAGCTAAGTTTGTCTTTGTCGTATGAAGAGAATAAATAATTATACTAAGAGTTTAAATATAATTATATATCAAATCTAATTTAATTAATTTAATCAACGTCCATCCGGCAGGTAGAATATTATTAGATTTCTCAGAGTTCACGTATAAGTTACGCTCACAAACTTCTCATTCTCAAAGCCTGACTTTATAAGAGAATTTATATAAATATAAAAATAGATTAAACTTTTATAATTAGACTAGAAAAGAGTTATTTGCGTTTTGAACTCTTATGCATATTTCCATTTGCATTTTAGCATATGAACTTTTAATAATGATACTTTGCACCTACATACTTAACAATTTGTTACACTTTGGACCTTTTCTATTAACACCGTTAAAAAAAGTCAAACCGTCAGTTGACTAAGGATAAAATCGTAATTTCACTAATTTAATTAAAAAACTATATAAAAATAATTTTAAAGAAATTTATTTAATATTTAATATATAGTTATATATTAGGACCCCACCTCACCCCCCTGTTTCCACCATTTATATACACACACAATACACGCACTCATAGACAGACACACAGCAGCACACAACACCATCCACACCACACCACACCCACACAGGGGTTATTCGGGCAATTTTTTTGCCAACCTCTATAGATGCTATAACAACTGGGGAGGAATGAAGATGAAAGAATTAGGCAGATTCGTGTGTGTGCTGCGTATGTACGTGTGTAAGCCGGGAAGAGGAGAGGGGCGGCGAAGGAAAAGGAGGTGGTGGGATCAAGTGAGAGGCGGGTTGAGGGATTAGTATATATAATTAGTGTGTGTGTTCACTATGTGTATATTTTTATCATTCATTCAATCGAAGACTGAATTAGCATGGTTGGATGGATGGGTGGTCGGTAGTACCGGTGGCGGCTGTCGTCGACAGTTGATGAAAGAATTGGAGAATGAGGGTGTGGGGTGTCGTCGGCAGTGTGTGCTCCTGTGAGTGTGTTTAGTGTGTGTATCGTATGTCTGTGTATATACGGTAAATGTGGAAACAGGGGAATGGGATGGGGTGGGGTGGGGTGGCGTGGGGGCTCTGATATATAAATTATATATTAAATATTAAATAAACTACTTTAAAATTATTTTTTGTATATTTTTTAATTAAATTAGTGAAATTACGATTTTATCCTTGGTCAACTGATGGTTTGACTTTTTTTTTAACGGTGTTAATAAAAAAGGTGCAAAGTGTAACAAATTGTTAAGTATGTAGGTGCAAAGTATCATTATTAAAAGTTCATATGCTAAAATGCAAATAGAAATATGTATAAGAGTGCAAAACGCAAATAACTCTTTTATAATTTAACAAATTTTTCCCACCATCTTTTGATTTTCTGAAAAATATATTATTTATTTCAAAAACAATATTTAGAGTTATCAAAATTAATTATTTATGTAAAAATCATATCAAATTTAAGTGCAATTATTCATTGGAATAGATATTTTATCAAGTTTAAATAAATATATAAAATTCATGTCTTTTAAGACGTAAATTTCTAATTATTATATATAAAAAATAATTAAATTAGTAAATTTATGTATGTATATCTTATGTTTATATAATTATTACTCGAATTACGATATGTGTAGCATAATAGATTAGTGATGCCCTTTTCACAAGGAGTCTATCGTTACCTTATTTATTTATAGAAAATATAATTACTGTCACTACGAATTATCCTTAATTTAAGATTTTTACAAAAGATATTTACACTAAGTTATATATTATGCATTTATAAAACTATATATGGCATTTATTTATCCTAATAAATTTCTTAAAATTTAGTGTTTAATTGATACATAAAATATGTAGGATTTCTATCTCATTATATTTATCCTCAACTTTCCTTACTTTATATATTTCTTCAAATTTGGAGTTCAAACTTTTTCCCTCTTTAATTTTTTCTTTTTTCCCGCTAACCTAAAATCTAAAAACTGATTATAAAACCATGGCATAACACATGCCGGAGTAAGTGAGTTTTTTATTTATATGTTCGAAAATGAAGAAAATAAATAGCCAGAAAAGAACCATTTGTGAGTTGCCTGTTTTCATTATAGTTAGGATTCTAGAGAGCTTGCTCCGTGAATCTTTCGATGCTTTCTATAACTATTTGGTTTGTTTTGTTCAGATCAATGACACTTCCTACGTAAACGAAATTCTGAAGCATATAAATATGTCCTTGCTATTTTCTATTCCTTTCTATGATTTGGCAATGAAAGGTGAGAAGCTCAGTCGACTCATGAATTATGCTTTGAATCTCGATCTCCCTGATGCTGTTTTTTTCGTTTCTTTCCAGGCTTTGCTTTTGTCCGGCATTGAGAAAGATATTCACTATGGTCGATTGCACGATACAGCGGTTCGTCACAATCACTATATGTCTAAACTCGTGTTTCATGTCTTCCAATTTCTTTTTGAAAGACGTCGTAAAAAAAGATCATGTCATGTTCTGATTGAAATTGTGAGGTTGGACTATGGTCGAATGGTCAAGACTCCACGATTGCTTGGAATCTTGAAGTTTGATGTTCCTTTCTACTCCATCCGGCTAGGATTTGTACATGTTCCTCATGCGTGCGACGACCACCTGGTCGAGAGATACGGCGTCAGTATTTTTGATAGATATAGGTCGAGTACTCTTGGTGGACCGGAATGTGATGCGTGTCATATGGAGTACGTTGTTCGTGTTTTTACGCACAACATCGCCTATTTATTGAAGAATTGAACTGGTTTATTACAATATTCCTCTTATATTTATTATAGTTTTCTTATTTACGTAAGTTGTTGGCTATGCAAGTTTAATAAGAGATGTTACCCGAGAGACATTGGTTTATATATTTAATTTAAGTATTCTATAAAGTTTCAAGATTTTTTATTTTATTATTTAATAATTTTATGAAAGACATCCTATAATCCAGTGTTTTCCATACAAATCACAGAAAATAAATTTTTTATTTTTATTTTTATATATTTATGGATATCGATTAAATTGTAAAAAAAATAATTTAAATTTTAATTGAATAAATTTTAAAAATATTATATATAATCAAGAAAAATTATCCTTTTATAACGAATCATGTTAGTGCATATCCAGAATAATGTTTTGATTTTCCTACTTAATTTATAAGATATATCATTTCCAAACATAATAGATATTAGCATCACTGATTTTATTTGCTTATATAAGTTTCTCAAACCTTTCTTTCTAAGAATTTCGGCTAGGTTTTTTTAATATTTATTATAAATATAAAGTAGGTATTTACCAATTTTTTCATTCATTCCAACACTTATTTCTCTTATAAATAATGTGATCTTTTCCCTCAAACCTCAGAAAACCTATGGCATTTGCATCGAAAAAACCATCCAAGGTAAACTGTTAACGCCCTTAGACTTTGTATATGTAATTTGTCCATCTGTTGCATCATTAACAATGCCGTCTCTTTTGGTATTTACAGGTGCCAGACATTATGTTTTTCGGTGCTGCAGCCGCTGATGATTCGAAGCACAAATCTGCCTCTTATTTGGACTTTGACGAGCAAGCTATAAAGAAGAGTTACAACAGTATTGATGATGTGAATTCAGCACTAAAGAACCTTACTAGAAATTCCATCGATTTTCATATAGCCGTTGAAGTTTTTCAAGACCAGATTAAACAACTTTATAAATCATTTAACCATAGTCAGACTGCCTTGCTCGATCGAATGAGGATTTTAATGCCAACTTTGAGTATGTATTTATACTTTTCTTTTTTTAGATTTCTTTCCATCACCTAGTATGCATTTGTACGTATGTCATGTAGATATAGTTATTCGGAATGCTCACATATGGACTTTCTAATGGAAGTTATTTTCAATGCTTACACATGCAGTTTATGAATCATAATATGCATGGAAAGAATGAAATTCCATACGAGCCTCGCTCCATCGAGATTGAAAATAATATTTCCTTGGGTGTTAGCTGTATGTGTAACTATTTAGAGGAATTGAATGGAAGGTTATCGAGTATTACTGATTTCTTAAAATTGATGGAATTGATGCTTGAGATCTCCCGTAAATAGATGATGGAACAAGGTTGCACTATGGACACTGTCGGAAAAAATTTCACATCCAAAATCGAACCTGCTTCTACCAAGCCATGAATTTATGTGTGTTTGTTTTGGCCTTTTAATTTTTAGCATGTTATTTCCTCAACTTTTACCTCTCTGAATAATTTTGGTGACATTAATAATTGTGGTTTTGTTGGTTTTTTAATTTATTTATCGCATCTCTGCTAAGCTTTGTATTCTTATATATAATTGAAAGATGTTTGCTTCACATGTATTCGATCCGATATTTTATCAATTAAATTAAAAATCTTATATGGACTAAATTTATATTCATAGAATCAGTTGATACTTATATTTTAATTGTCATTGTTTACATTTATAGCTAAATGATTTTTCAAGAAAATATAATTCAAATTATAATGTAATTTTATACTATAATTTTTGGAAATAACAATTTTTTTAACGACACCTTGTACATTAATATTTTTTTAAAATAAAAATGCATCACGAATTTAAGTCAATTAAATTTATAATTTATATGCTACATTTTAAAATTAATATAATAAATATAAACCAATAGTGTTATATTTTTTCCATTTCTTAAAATAGATTAATATGTATATATCTCCAAATCATAAGATAACTATCATATAGACTAATATCCCAATATTTTAGGTTTCCTTATCCAGATTAATAAATTACAATATAATAAAATAATAGGATGTATACACCTTTATTCTCGCTTCTCTTTTTAACAAATTTATTTACACGTTTCTTTAATTATATTTTCTCACTTACGAGATATAAAAAAGAATTTTTTATTCATTCTAAAGTAATAAAAAATGAGATATACTGTAACTATTTAATCGTAATCCTTTAAATAGTGCTACTGTTATTAAAATATATTATTTTAAAAAATATTCACATATTTATCCTATTCTTTGAATTCTTTGATAACCTTAACTTTACGATTTTACTCCATCAATCGTGCTTTGTAATCATCTCTTACCAATTTTTATCTTATTTACCATAACAACATTTGTTCAACTATATACATTCCCTTTCATTTAACTTCTACACTTACCTGCAACTTTTATATTTTCCTCATTTTCCAATCTATTTTTTCATAATCTTCCCTTATGACCATGTTTGACCAGATTTCTAAGCTCGACAAGTCTCGAACAAATTGGCAGGTCAAAATTGGAATTACCCAAATGTGGCCTTCGATGTCAAAATCATTCGAAAAGAAAGTGCTTAAGGGATACAACCTTATTTTACTTGATGATGATGTATGTAAAGTGCTTAAGGGATACAACCTTATTTTACTTGATGATGATGTATGTTTATCTATCCAGAGTATGATTTTGATGTTTTAGTTCTAATTTTTAGCACTTAAAAATTACAGAATCAGCATATTCATGCTTTTGTTTTATCCGAACTAGTGGAAATCCATGCCTGAACCTTTGGTTGAATGAGGGTTGTATACCATTTCATATTTTTACACAAAGTTAACCAATGAAAAATTTACAACAGTTTCGCCAAAATACGACATTAAGTTTTCCAACCCCACCTTGGTTACTCGGATTCATGCTTACGATTTTATGATACCGCACCACAAGTTTGAGTTTGTTGATCTAGCTGATTTGTTCTCTGTTGCGAGCTCTTTTCCGAATGAGACGTCACCTGACTTTGCAATAGGTATACTTATTTCTTTATCCTCGAATATCTGAATTGCTATGTTATTAACTTATTCATCACTTTCAAATAGATGTTATTGACGTTCTTGAAGATTTAGAGAAACTCAAACTCATCAATACTAGGTTTGGTGATAGGCAGATTATGCACTTCCGGATCACCGATGGGAGATTATTTTTTTCTAATCGCCACTTACTTATTTTTTTCTCTTTTCTTTCATATTCTATGTAATACATATATTCTTATTTTTTTTTTTACGAAATTCACTTATTTTTTTAAAGGGATTCACACAAGGTAAGTGTTTGGGGAGAACTTGCTCATGAAGTTGATCATATTCTCCAACAGGATTTAGAGAAACCTGTAATTGTCATCCTTACGAGTATAAAGATTCAGACATTTAAAAGTAATAATATACATAATTTCACTATTCATTCTCTAATTTGATTTATATTTTCAGTTTTATGCATACGAGTAAATAACTACTTAATGAAACGTTTATTTCAACTTTATGTATTTATTAGATTCGGTGCAGATTAGTATTATGCTGCCTTCAAAAATGTATATCAATATGCAGAATAATGTTGTTATTTCGATGCGTCAGAGGTTTATATCCATTGCATTTCTCCTTCCTCATGATTCAATATTCCTTAATATTGTTTGGCATTTATTCATTACAAACAGGTTACAAGAGGAAGACTATAATTAGAGCCAACAGACTATTGAAAACGACTTGGCTATCGTTGAAGTTCCTCAGTTTGAATGCTTCACTTTGAAATAGCTGACTGACAAGTTGTCACCAAATTTAGTCAAGGTTAGTCCAACCACATCTATTATGCTATTCGACTCGAATATGCACTGCACGGTTCTTTTTTCTTAATTGTCATATCTTGAATGAAGGTTATCGTGCTCTGTTCCATAACCATCACAAAGGCTAAAGAGGCAGAATCCTGATGGTACAATAGTTATCATATATGTCAGGAAGAAGTGTTTAAGGTAGAGGGAAAATTCAAATGCAAGAATTGTTCCTGCAACATGCCTTTTCCAGAGAAAAGATTTTGCATCCTTATCCATTTTCTTCTTTACTTTCCTCATATCCAACTAATACTTATTACACTTTCCCGATTGTTTAGTTATAGGGTCTTGGTGCTAGCTGAAGACGAAACAGAAGCTTGCAATATAATCCTCATGGACCGAGCAACTATGCGACTCATTGGTAAAATAACTACCAAGTTAATGGCTAAATTGGTCAGGGCAATATCAGAACAAATGCCTGTGCATTTCTCCATATTGCATTATGCTATTTTCTTCAGTTTTGCTCTCTTACTGCTTCATACATTATGTTTTCAGAGCCCGGGTGTTGGTCTACCAGAAGATGTTATGAATCTCGCAGGCAGACATTGTACACTTGCTGTATTAATTGGAGATGACAACATTAATATGAAAAAAACAGTTTATACTGCCATTGATGTTTCTGATTCTGCTCCACCAACATACTCAACATCAGCTTCAACTTCGCATGTTCCTGATCCACCGAATTCGTCCGGGAGTTCGATCAAATCTTCTGCCTTTATTTCATATTTTATCAGTTAGCCTTCTTGCTTGCATTCCTGTTTTAGAAGTTAATTACTGCACCTTTTATATCCAGAGTGTTGGCTATTGTGAAAACAATGTTTCTCCTGATTCGGGTGGTTCCTCTACAAAGAGGATTAAACTGGTATACCTTCAACGATTTTAAATATTTTTAATACTTGCAAATCAATCTCATACATGTTAACTTTGTTCACCTGTGCACATGAGAAGGATGATGTTCAAAAACTCTCATATCAGTAGTTATGTTGTTTTGCCCGAAGGAATGATGCAGTCTCACCAGGAATAATGCCTGCAATCGATAATTCTCTGTTGTGCTTTATTTACCTCCATTTGTTAGGAGCTTCAGTAATTTTTTTTCGTAAGACTGTTAAGCCATTTCATATGGTTGATATTTTTGGTTTTACTTGAATGTTGGTTTGGAGTTTCATTTCGAAGCTTCTTGAGTTTTTGCAACATTTTAGTTTAACTATAAGCTATCTATTTTTTACGTGTTAGAACATATTTTCTCACTGTTTTGTCACATACATATAATTCATTACTATAACGCAAACTTCGTTTGGATGTTTTCCGCACTTTTTGCCTCGAGTTTATTTGAGTTTACAAGTTCTAATGTTTACGTTTGATCAAATTTTTTTACGTACTATTTATTATAATATGTAATTTATATACTTTGATCAATTTGTTAAAGAGATAATATACATTATGAGAGGAATTATTGTCATGTACACCACACCTCTCTATTATATTTATTCTCTTTTATTTGGTCACTCAAAATTTTATTTTTTAAATTTACACTCTTGGGTATTTTAGAATTTTATTTTTAAATTCGATTTTTAACAAAAAAAACTTTAAATTTTATAGTGCAAGAAAGGTAAATTTTTTGCTGTGTGCGAAGGAGGGGCAAAAATCATAGTCCTAGTATTATAATAACTAGCAAATTACCCGTGCGATGCACGGTTTAGTAATAAATATTTAAAATAAAATTTATATTTATATTTTTTATTTTTAATAGTTAATATATGTATATAATAAATTACTCAAATATTTTCTAAAAATGCTTTGATCAAATTAAATAGAGAATAACTTTAAAATCATAAATTCATGCTTCCCGTGTGATGCACGTCTTATTAATTAACGTTTAAAAATAGAATTTGAAAGTATACATATATATAATAATTAATTTATATACATGTATATACTTTAAAATTTGATAAATTATTTGTATTCTTTTTAAATGAAATAAATAAATTATATAAAGAATAATGTTAAAATCTTAAATTCTTCCTTCCCGTGATAGCCAATTTTGAAATTTTCTATTTTCAAAAAATATATGTAATATAATGCTGAACTCTTAAATTCTCCAAAAATAAAAAGACTTAAGTGTTTATGAAATAATCATAATAATAATAATATATAAAGAGATAATTAAGTTTAAAAGTTGCAACTACATTATAAACATAATAGATAAAATGTCTAATAATAATATAATTGGTGAAATATGATTATGATTTGTAGTATATCAAATATATCCTAATATAATAATAGTTATTTA
>JAUEJK010430437.1:0-13993 GCA_032274865.1 Eryngium alpinum
ATTTAATAGATGATTATAAATAATAATACACTTTATATAGGCTTAGATTAGGATTTCAGATCTCTATTATGAATTAGAAACCCATTATACTTGGGAACACTCTTTACTTTATCTATATTTTTTTGCACCCCAAGACTAGGAATCGTTACTTGATTTACTTACCAGATTCATTCCCTTATTTAATATTAGGGTTTCTGCACCTCCATGATAATTATTAGCCGTATTGGGCTTTTGCCGTATTGGGCTTCGTAGAAATTTATTCCTCTTTTAATATGGACTGCTCTGTCCTAGTTCGAATCCGAATTGTGTCCTTCCAGGACTTATTGGGTCGATCCCTATTTTCGAGGTGATTTATCCCTCGGAAATATGACTCAGTTCGTACCAAAAATTGGCGCCATGAAAAATTTTCCATACCCTGATCCTTCCCCTAGGCTCTGGCCCTAGGAAATACTTAAGAAACCATCTTGGAGTTTTGCGCCAATCACCATCCATCTCCCTAGGCGGTAGCGCCTAGGACATTGATCCTCTACCACCTTAGCGTTTTTCAAGGGTTGTAAGGAACCTCCCTAGGTGCTTGACGCCTAGGAGATCAGTGGTCAAGGATCCAAAATTTGCTCAACAATGGTCATGGGGATCTATCACTCCTCGTGACAAAACAGATCTCGTATATAATTCTCAACCCGATAATGTTAGGGCTCATGGCGCTCAAGCTATGATGTCGGTAAGATTTTCTTCTCTTCCCGTTTCCTTCTGAACTTCATGTACTCTTGATGTTCTCTAATACTGATACTATTCATTCTTGTCCTAGGTCAACTGCTACTTCCAAGCGGCTATGCACCATGTCCGCTCTTTGGTGTCTTCTCTTATCTACAAGGAGAAGAATATCGAAGGCCTTAAAGATGAGTTAACTCAGGCTGAAGAATGCAAACAAAAGCTTCAGTCTGATAATGTTCAGCTCAGAGAGGAGGTTGAGAACCTCCGAGATCAGGTTCGTGCCGACTGCACCGAAGTCATCCGCGACTTTCTGAAGTCTCCTTACTACCGCAATAGGAAGAACAAAACAGCTAGCCAACGGTTCCTTCCATCTACCATGAGTGCTGGGATGAATTCATGAAGTCCATTAAGAGAACTCATCCTGGCCTTGACCTTTCTCAGTGCAAGCCTCCGGTTCCCGAAATTCCATTTGTTGAAGATACAGACGAGGAATTTGATTGGCAGCTGCCTTCAAGGGAGGAAGAGGAAGTGGAAAACTTGTCGGATGAAGAGACCTTGTCTTCAGATGATGATGATGATGATGATGATGATGATGGTGAGGGATCCAGAGCTCTGACTGTGGTGAAAAAACCCAGGAGGTAGCCATGTAGATTCTTTTGTAGCTCAACTTAATCTAGACCTAGATAGTGAGGGGCAAGGTGGATCCACCTCTTAGATATGTACTCAAAGTAGTTTTATAATTAATGAAAGAAAACTCTTTTGCTATATAGTTGCGTTTAAATTTTTACTGATAGTATTCACGTAAGCTAGTAATGTGCCATGAATGAGGTAATTCTTCTCCCTCAAGAGTTTCTAAGTGATAGGATCATAATCGAATGGTTCTCCTCACACGATAGGGGCCTTCCCAATTTGGAGATAACTTCTTCTTCTCTTTTCCCGAAGCTTCCAGTCTTCGAAGTACCAAATCTCCATTCATAAAGGACCGCTTCTTGACCCTCATATTGTAATAAGCTAAAGTTCTTCGTTTATATTCCAAAACTCTGTGTACAACTGCCTATCACTTTTCATCAATTAGATCAGCCTCCATTCTCAACAAACCTTCATTTTCTTCTTCATTGAAGTTCTCTATCCTCGATGCCTGCAAAGCCAAGTCGACGGGTATAACTACTTCTACCATGTATAACAGAGAAAATGGGGTTTCTCTTGTAGACTCTGGTGGAGTAGTCCACTAGGGCCATAAAACGTTTAGCAGTCACTCCACCCAAGCTCCTTTGGCATTATCTAGTATCTTCTTTACCCCGTCCAGGATGATTCGATTTGTTATTTCTACTTGCCCATTAGCTTGTAGATGTGCTACTGCTGCAAACCGTAACTCAATACCCCATTCTCGACAGTAATTCTTGAACCTCTATACAATCGAATTGCTTTCCATTATCAGCGACAATGATTCTAGGAACCCCATATCTACAAATGACATCCTCCCATAAGAAGATGATTACCTTCTCAGAAGTAATATGTGCCAACTGTCGAGCCTCAATCCACTTTGTGAATTAGTCGATGACTACCACCAGAAACTTCCTCTGTCCAGAAGCAGGATGGAATGGTCCCAATATATCAATGCCCCACATAGCAAAAGGTAAAGGCGAAGTTATGGATGTAAGTACATTAGGAGGTTGCCTCAGTACAGATGCAAATTTATGACACTTATCACACTTCTTTACATAGTCCATGGCGTCTTGTTTCAATGAAGGCCAAAAGAATCCTTGTCTCATAATCTTCTACGCGAGCATCCGTCCTCCGATATGTTGCCCGCATTGCCCTTCATGAACATTCTCTAGAGCCATATGTGCTTCCTGTGGTTCTAGGCACTTCATAGCATGGAGAAAGATCGTCGATATAGAGTCCCTTCTATAACTATATATTGAGGAGCCCTTCCCAGAGTCTTCTTAGCTTGCCCAGGATCTTGGGGGAGTTCTCCTCTAAGCAAATAGGCTTTGATTGGTTCTATCCAGTTAACCTCCACATGAATTGGGGCCATTAATTTTTCTGCTATGCATGGTTGATCTTGAGTTTCTGAATTTATGTTGCCTTCATAAGCTATAGGAAGAGCTCCTGCAGCAAACTTGTATAATTCATCAGCAGCTAGATTTTGCTCTCTTGGTATATACTCCAATGTCCATCCCTCGAACTGCGATAGCATGGCTGTCGCCATCTTGACATATTTTTCTAACTTAGGACCTCTCACCTCATAGGTTCCACTGATTTGGCTAACCACTAACTGGGAGTCTCCCCGTATTATCAATCTCTCTGCCCTTAATGACCTTGCCAAACCCAATCCTACTATCAAAGTTTCATACTCGGCTTCGTTGTTAGTTACCTCAAAACTATGGGTGACTGCATATCTGATAAGAAACCCTCCAGGGCTTTCTATAATTACATCGGCTCCTCCACGACGAGCGTTGGATGCCCCGTCGAAATATAGGCTCCATACCTCCTTCTCTGGTCCAGTCAGCTGAGAATATGGGCTTGATCCTTCTGGGGTTCCCACTTCATCAGGAGCAAAAGTACAGTCCACAATGAAATCAGCTAACGTTTGTGCTTTGATGGTTGTCCGAGGCTGATATCGAATATCATACTCACTTACCTCCATTTCCCACTTAACTAACCTTCCATCCGCATTGGGTTTATGCAATACTTAGCGAAGAGGTTGATCCGTCAAGACTTCTATGGTGTGTGCTTGGAAATAAGGTCTCAACTTACGGGCGGTCATAACCAGAGCTAATGCCATCATCTCAATTTTCTCATACTTCAGCTCCGCCCCATGTAAAAGTTTGCTCACATAATATATGAGGAGTTGCATTCCTTCTTGATCTCCAACCAATGCTTCACTTAAGGCAAATTTTGAGATGGCTAAGTATACAGCTAGTACGTCACCTTGTTCAGGTTTTTCTAGAAGGATGGGGGCGCTGAGGTACTCCTTTAAACCATCAAAGGCCTCTTGACACTCTGTGGTCCATTCAAATTTCTTGGCAGCCCTCAATATTCTGAAGAATGGTAGGCATCGTTCTCCGGCTTTGGATAAGAATCTGCCCAGGGCTGCTACTCGTCTCGTAAGCTGTTGTACCCCTTTGGCATTAGTCGGCGGCCTCATGTTGATGATGGCTTGTATCTTATCTAGATTAGCTTCGATCTCTCATTGAGAGACCATCATCCCTAAGAATTTACCAGCTCCTACCCCAAAGGCACACTTGTCGGGATTCAGTTTCATGTTATGTTTGCGCAATATCCGAAATGTTGCTTTAAGATTCTCTATGGGGGACTCTTTCTTCTCACTCTTAATTAACATGTCATCAACATACACCTTCATGGTCTGTCCGACTAAAGGTGCAAATATCTTGTTGACCAATCATTTATAAGTTGCCCCTGAGTTGCGTAGTCCACAAGCCATCACCACATAACAATATAGTCCATGCTCAGTTATGAAAGATACATTGGGTATGTCTTCTTTACATATTTTGATTTGGTGGTATCCACTGTAAGCATCCATCAAACATAGCATCTCATGTCCAGCTGTGGCGTCTGTCAGTCCATCAATACGAGGGAGAGGGTAGTGGTCTTTGGGACAAGCATCATTCAGATCCGTGAAGTCTATGCACATCCTCCACTTTCCATTAGGTTTTGGTACTAGCATAGGATTAGCCACCCATTCAGCGTATTGAATCTCTCGTATGAATCCTGCCTCCAAGAGTTTCTGAAGCTCATGGTCTATGATCTGCCGCCTCTCCATTCCAAAATTCCTCTTCTTCTGAAAAACTGGTTTCTTGTGAGGTAATATGTTCAACTTATGACTCATCAGATTTGGGTCAAGCCCAGGCATATCAGCAGTTGTCCATGCAAAGACGTCTCTGTTTTCCTATAAGAAGCGTGTTAATTCCCGTCGTTCTGCTTCTCCCAAGCTAGCTCCTACGTAAGTGACCTTCTTTTCATCGGTCTCTTTAAGGGGTATGGTGACGGGCTCTTCTGATGGCTGACCCCTATTTTCTTGAGAGTTCTTTCTCACGTCGAACTCTGCCATGGGAAGGGTTTCTCCTCCCTTTGTGTGCTCCTTCTTTGCAGTCATACAACAAATCTGAGTAATGCCTACATCACCTTTGTGAACTCATATACCTCGAGGAGTTGGGAACTTAATTATTGCATGGTATGTAGATGACAACTTGAAACTGGTGTAATCCCTGTCTTCCTAATATCGCATTATATACAGATGGGCTTTCCGCCACCACGAATTCCAAAATCTTGGCTTCTTCTGTAGCCCCTTCTCCCAGGATCAAGGGAATCTGTATGACACCTTTAGCCGGAGTTTCTTCTCCTCCAAATCCTATCAGAGGATTTTTCGGCTTTCCCAACCTTTGTAAAGGAAATCCCAATTTGATGAAAGTCTGGAAGAATAGGACATTGATGGCAGCTCCGTTGTATATTAATGTCTTCGTAGTCCATTGATTTCCCAGTCGAGCAGTTATTATCAGAGGATCCTCGCATGAAGGTCGAACCTCTTCTAAATCTTCATCAATAAAGATGACAGGTTTACTTGTCTTGTGGTCCTGGTTGGCCCCCAGAGCTCTTTCATATTTAGATTCTTCCATTGATGGCTTTGTGTCCTGGTTCCAACAGATGGCGCCAAATATTACGGAACAATATAAAGCTCTTAAATTAAAGCGTACCTGACTCTTGCGAAGGTCCGAAGCTGATCTCCTTAAGCCCCGTGGACGTCTGCCGGAAAACCTGCAAAAATTGGTGGGGGTGGTCCCACCGGAGGGACTCGGGTGCAAGAATAAGTAATCTGAATATTTATGTATTCATTGAGTTGGAGCTACAATTTTCTATCTGATTATGTATAGGCATAGATTAGGGTTTCAGATCTCTATTAGGAATTCGAATCCCAATATACTTGGTAATTGTCTTTACCCTGTCTATTCTTTCTTGCACCCCAAGACTAGGAATCATTACTTGATTTACCTACCATATATTAGGGTTTATGCACCTCCTTCATAATTATTAGCCGTATTGGACTTTTGCCGTATTGGGCTTCGTAGGAAATTTATTCCTCTTCTAATATGGAGTGCTCTATCCTAGTTCGAATCCGAATTGTGTCCTTCCAGGACTTATTGGGTTGGTCCCTATTTTTGGGCCCCCTACAGCAGCAATTCTTTCAAATTGCTACAATTTTTTTCAATATAGCAAGTGAACTACTTACTTTATCACCTTACTTGCGTCTTATCTTGAATATTTTAGGATTTCTCATGTAGTAATTTCTTTTTATTGATGCTGATTAACCACCTTCTCTTTTTTCCTTCATAAGAGTGATCCTTGAGCTAATGATTCATAAGAGTAACCAGGACGAGGTTTGGCTTAGGTAGATCCTTGAACTCATTGATAGATCAGTGGGATATTTTTCATCTAACCGATCTTAAAGTATTGATGACAAGAAACAATCAGGTGATGTCATATATCATCATAGAAACGAGTAGTATACAAGAGGTACTATAGATGGAGATGAAACTTCTGAGTTAGTGAACCACGTGGAGCTTTCCTTAGGTGATGAAGCTGATAGCATCAGCGCGAATATGTTCAAGACAATAAAGAATAATAACAGAACCAACGAATGTTGAATACTTGTACAGCTTAGGACATGGAAGTGATGAAGAAAAGAAGACCAAGAAACAACAAATTGAGCAACTTGAGACGCAGCTGGGTGCAGTTTGTAGTCCATAATAACCATGATTAATAGCTAGACGACATTCTACCAATCCATTCTGAATATAAAAATGAAATTCTGTAAACAGCAAAGAATGTTGTTTAAATTTTTTTTGTTCCTAAACAATTTTAATATAGTTTACAAAATTTAATTAAACATTTGAGTCCTTTTCAAATTGTATATAAGAACAGTGTAAGATACACTGTATACAATTTGTGGAATCAAAAGAACAAACGGTATATTTTCAACTATACCTCAAAACTTTTGTTAATGCTTTAACCAGTATATAACCTTTGCCTTGTCCTCTAGAAGCATCTGCAATTTTCTATTTACGATTACTTCTCAACTATAGATGATGATGAAGCTTGAGCATTAGTGAAAGGAGTGGAACTTGCTTTGGGTGATGAAGGTTATAACGTCAAAGCAAACCTGTTCAAGGCAATGAAGAACAATATTGGAATGGTGTTTTGGGAAATCGACACTAGAGATGCGTACAATGTTACTTGCAATGGCTACAACTGTAATATAACTTATATTAATGTATTCCACTTAGAATAAATGATCACCTTACCCCTATTTTGCTCCCAAGTTTCTGATATTTTATTGCTGCACAATGTTCGAGTTCCTGTTTTATATCATGGTGACCCACTGGAAAAGAACCGACCACAAACTTCAATTTGAACCATGACTTGCTAATCAGTTCCAGGAGGGTACAAAGGACAAAGATACCTCAGTTAAATGGATGGCTGATGAAAATTTGAAAATGTAGGCAAGTCATCATTGGCTACAAAACAGATGCTTATCATCATTCTAGGCATATTTTTCTATTAATTATTTCTCTTCAGTATGCATTATCATGTTCAGTGGCTGTGCATAGGAGACATTCTCTTGCTTGAAAGAAAAGAATCAGTGAAGTTAGCCAAAAATGCTTGCCTGTAAACAAAATGAACAAACGATTTTGTCATCAAAGAAAGCATACAGGCAAGTCATTCTTGGCTACCAAACAATGCTCTTATTTCCATGTAAGAGATATCTCCTGTTTAAGTGTTTTTGTGTGTTTCAGGAAATGAATGACTAGTATTTATATAGCCATAACTGGACTAAAAGCATCCACCATGTTCACATTCTGCGCATGTGCCCATATGTGGAATATATTCCAACCATGAGTACTCAGTATAGATATATTGACTTTGCTCAAAGCATCTTAATCTCCAAAATAATCTAAATCTGGTGAATTTGATTCACAACTTGGACCCTTTCGAGATGTGTAGGATCATATTGTGAATGGGTTTGACTTCCAATAGACGATAAGATGCATTATTTTCCGCAAGTTTTTTCTGCCATAGTTATCTTTCTAGCAAATAAAAATATCAAGTTTACTGCAGAGCTAGTCAGGTCATGTTATTGTCGTGTATCCACTTGATTGCCTAGTTTCTTTTCATAAACCTTCCAACAGAACAAGAATTCCCCACATACTTTTCGATAAAGCAGCAGCTTCCATCAAAAATTGATTTCATCAGGTTCCATCAGAATTTTAATGCATTAATACTCGATCTCTGAGGGAACCCGTTGTTTGATTGGAAATTGGTTGCAGAATACTGGCTCTGCTTGAAGTTTGCCTTACTGGTCTCTGGAATAGAATTTGTGTACGTATCCAAATGGCAACACAAGTAGAAATTGGATAGTTAGTAGTTCGATAAATAGTAGTTTATGTTTTATGAACATTATGTAGTATATGTATATTTGTGTTTCGGATGTTGGTAGTTTCATTGTTTTTCATAAATTATTGGTTTATGTTTGTATTGGTTATAATATAATCTTGTTTAGCTTTTGTATTGGTTGCATCGTGTGAGGTTTTGTATTCGTTGTATTGGTTGTATCATGTTTAGGTTTTGTATTGATTGTACTGGTTGTATGTTGGGATGTATTGTATTGGCAGGTTTTGTAAACAGGTTCGGAAATTGGGAATGCCAAAAACAGGCATTTCCAGTTTCTGTATAGGCCTAACCTGCGACAGACATAAAAGATCCGTCGCAAGTTCATCTACAAGGAACTAGCGACGGAATGTAAGTATTTGTCGCAAGTTTATCTGCACGGAACTAGCGACGGACATAAGTATATGTCACAATATAAACTTGTGATGGACTTAAGTATCTGTCGCATATTAGAAATAATAATATTTTATTATTTACATACTTGTGACAAACGCTCCGTCGCAAGTTAGAATTTTATTGTTAAACTAGAACGTGGTGGGACCCACAAAAAACTTGTGACGGACAGATGAACTTGTGACGAAAATGCGAACTTGCGACAAAATTATTTGCGATAGATGTGTTCGTCGCAAATAACATTATTAACGCAAATAACATTATTAACGACGGATTCAATGCTTGTTATCCGTCGCTAATTGCCTGTTCTGTTGTAACGCCAGTAGACCTCATATATAACACAAATCAAAGCCCTCCAAATATGACACACTACATCGTCACATCTGGCAAATAGAGGTCTTGTTAAATTAGTATAGAAACAATTTGCTTCAAGCATAAGTAGCTTTCCAAATCTGTGTTCTACTCTAAAAGATATTTCCAGGTTATAAAGAAAAGTTATAAAATCAGGGTACAATTGGTAAATCTAGTATCTGTTATCAATCATGCAAAGTAATATGTATGATATTGGTAGAATTCTTGGCAGATATTGGGTATATCTTAACCCAAAAATTAACGGGCAAAGTGCTTTATTGGGTCTTGAGAACCACTGTATACTGGGGCCCCCATGTCCAAAAGCTACAGTTAAACCTAAACTCTAATACCACTAGGGTGCTATTGGACCTATCTCAAGCAGAAAAACTAAATTGCTATGTGCCAAGTGCAGACTCCCCGGCCCTACACCATGGAAAGGACTCTGAGGCCCTTGGCCCAAAAGCTACAAGTAGCGGGTGCTACTAGACATACCCCAAACCCAAAATCTAATCGTAGGAGGATTTTCCACACACTTTATACCTAACCGTCAGTCCTTCCAAACAATTGTGAGGTGATATAGATGATAATTAAGGCAGAAGAAAGTGAAATGAAAATGATCTTAAATGGAAGTCAAACTGATAGTCAAAGTGATTCTATATCCAAAGGGTCCAAGTTGTGAATCTAAATTTCAGACTTGAGATGCTTAATGCAAAGTCAAACAGTTGTTCTATCTAGTGAGTGGTGATGGTTAGAAAATATTCCATATATAATATGCATATATATGGGCACATATATAGACAAGTGCTTATGGTAGATTGTGTTGATCTTATCTTTTCCCAGACTTTATGGCTATATAAATAATAGTTCATCGTTGATGAAAATATATAAGAAAAAAGGAGAGGTGTCTTACATGAAGATCAGATCCAAGTTTGGAAGCCAAGAATGACTTGCCTGTTGCCTGTATGCTTTCTTCGGAGAATCCTTCGTGTGGTTTACAGGAAAGCATTATTGGCTAGCTTCACTGGTTCATCTCTCTCATGCAAGACACTGTCTCTTATGCACATGCATTAACTGAATTTGATAATGCAGTGCTAGTAAAAACAAAGTTCAGAAAATTAATAGGAAGACTGCCTAGAATGATGATAAGGGTTTGTTTGGTAGCCAAGGATGACTTGCCTCCTGTTTATAATCTATACGAAGCTCACAATATAGATAATATATTTCGATGGCCCTGACTGGATTGGTCTATAGCCTATAGGCAGGTCGTCCTTTGCTATCTTGACGGCCACTTCTCTATCACTCCAGGCTCTGTCGTCTTTCTAACTATAATGGTACAGAGAGAGATGTAGAAACATTATTTAAAAGAGAGGAATGAGAACAAAGAAAGCAATGCCTAGTAACTAAATGCGGAGTTCAGGTACAATTATTGTACTTAATATTTTTCTGCAATATGTTAGTATTATATCATAATTTTCTACCACTCTTTTTTAATATAAATTCCCTTCGATTTATCAATAAATACGGAATGAACTGATGAGGAAGTCTTTAGCAAGTCTTAATTATTTGTTTACCAGATTAAGAACCAACCTCATTCCACATACCACATATAACTATCACGATTGGTGTGTAATCTTTCGGCAAACATGCATTGTATCTATATCTTTTCACAAAGGTCAAGTTTGATAGTGTTACAAAAGCAAACAAACCTATTAAAGTTTATGAGAGGAGATTAAGAAAAAAAGAGGGGATAAACTGATTACTTAATTGGTTAAGATTATCATTATCCTTATCCTATTTTATTTGGTATTTAATTTCATTATTAGTTATCTAGTTGTTTAGTTTAAATATGGATCAGGTGAAGTTAGTTGTAGAGGATAGATCCTGATTAACAGGAGCCCTTATCCTAGCTGGTAGGTTTGTTCTATTTAAACAACCTGATGTAACTCATTTTGATATGCAAGTTAAGATTATTTTCCTGGTTAGTTCTTGTGCTCCGGGCGAAGGGATCATGTCCTTCGTATAGTTGTTTCTATCGTCTTTGCTCCTTCGTATAGTTGTTTCTATCGTCTTTGCTCTAACAGATAGCGATATGGATTTGAAGGTTAAAGCGTTCACCGAGAAGGAGAAACATTAGATTAATTCTAAAGTTTTGCATCTGTAGCAAGGACCATAGAGAAGGTTGTATTTTCTTTGCTACCCGTATCTGATCTAGAAACTTAACAAGTACAAATGTCATTTTAACTTCAGGGACCTGGCCATATATTTTAGAAATTTGAATGCTAAGATATCGAAATTCTGAAAATAGAAGAACTAGAAAAACGAATGCTAAGATATCAAATTTCAGCAACAATAAAAGAGAGTACTTGAGGGGAGCAACACAAAGTATCCCTTGGACAGTGAGAACTTCTGTAGCTGGCAACAAATGCCAAACCGCTTGTGAAATCATGATTGCTATTTCGATATTGAATGCTAAATGACTTGTACTTTGTAATTGAGACCGTTTTCCTATTCAGGTATTAGAATTTGACGCACCAGAAAAACTTCTACTCAATGAAGATGGTGCATTTTTTTTACTATGTTCCAGAGTACAGGACCCGCAAATGCTCAATACTTGTACTCGAACTGACGGAGAAAAGATATCAAGGAAGGAACAAACTGAGCAACTTGAGACGGGGTGCAGTTCGTAGTCCATAATAACCTCGAGTATCAGCAAGACATTCTACCAATCAGTTCTGAATATGAAAACAATATTTTGTAAATAGCAAAGAATGTTGTTGAAATTCTATTTGTTCCCAAACAAGTTGAGTGTAGTTCACAGAATTGTTTGTATATAAAAACAGTTCAACATATATTACTTATAATTTGTGGATCTAAAAGAAGAAACAGTATATCTTCAATTATACCTCAAACCTTTATTAATGCCTTAACATGTATATAATCTTTTGCTTGTCCTCAAGAAGCATCAGCTATTTAAATTACTTCTAAACTCTCATGAATTGTAATTTTACAGTTCTTATACAAGCTGTATCTATTTATATGAATTGCAATTGAAGTAGGAACTAGATCTTAGAATAATGATTTATAGTCGCACTTTTTAAGCTAAATTTTCAATCTAACACAAGAGGTTAAACACAGGTTTAATTATAAACATAAGGACCCCCAGTTACTCACAAGAGGCCACTTGTCAACCATCACTATCCCTGGTCCAAGGCACTCAGCTTATGTCTCTAGATCTTATTCACAGTTTGCTTATTTTCAGAAACTGTAACATCTTTTTAAGTATTCGATCTTCAAACTCTCTCAGAATCGTTGTAAAATCTTTAAAATGCTTGAAGCTCTTAGGTTTTGGAGGTTTATGTGTATACATAGAAATACAGTACGTACAAGAAAGATTAAAAGGAAAGAGAATTTATATATTTATTTCTCCATATTTTTATTAATTGTAAACTCTACTGTATATAAAGCTTAAACCTGACTGAAGCAACTTATTTAACCTAAAAATCTGGCTATTCTAAGAAGACTTATCCAAACTAGTATCGTGAAGACATGATCTTTCTTGGCTAATTATTTAAATAATTTTAAAATAAGAAATACTAACACATTATTTCGACACTCCTTATCATTTATTGCCATATGTGCTTCAAAATAAAAAGTCATCTTCATTTGCTACAACAATAACCTCCTTAGCTTTTTGTGGCTGGGATATGCAAATTCTTTCTATGTGTCCAAGTTGTCCACACGTGCTGCATCTAATATCAACCCTTGCTTTAAGAGGGCCTTCCACCATTTCTTCATCTCTTGTACTCTTCATTTGCTCTTGTGTTTGGAATGCATTAATTAATTCTACCAAAGAAGTTTCTAAAACATCTTTGTTGTTTTCCAACGGTGAATTCATATCTTTCTGGCACCGTAATAAGAATTTTTTGTATAATTTTTTATTCTGAAAATTTAGATGCAAGAAGTCGGACCTTGCTGGCAATACAAAGAAGCCTATCAGAATACTCTTTGATCATGTCAGTGTCTTCCATATTTTAAATTTCCAATTTCTCCCCTTCATATTTTTTCTTCAGATACTCCCTTATCTCTTTTGGTGACTTCAAGAACAGGATGCTTGTAAAAATATTGTTTGTTATTGCAGCAAACAAATAAACTTTTGCCTTTGATTTTTTTATCTTTTTCTTATTATGTTCTCATCCGCCCCATCATGGGATTTTCTGGGAGTTTAGAAGTATCGTAGTCTTCATCTAGTGCATTCCAAAGATCCAAAGCTTCCGATATGTTTCCATACGTGCTGCCCAAATATGATAATTGTTACCATCAAATATCTCATGAGCAAAACATTATTGGTTTATGTATATATGACTTGGATGGAAAAATTGTGATTGGAGGTCTATGATTTTTATGTTATTTTGTATTGTGATTATGTGTTATAGTTGTGAGTTGTAGGCTTATATGCACAGGTCATCGGGAAGAAAGCTCTTATGCTATTTGTAGGTTTATGTGTATACACCGAAATACAATACGTCGAAGAAAGATTAAAAGAAAAGAGATTTATTAATTACTGTATTTCTCCATATTTTTATTAATTGCAAACTCTTCAAACCCTAGACGAAGCAACTTTTTTAACCTAAAAAATACTGGATATTTTTTAAAAAAACTTATCCAAACTAATTTCAAGCACGGTCTTTCTTGACTAATGATTTTAAATAATTTTAAAATAAAAAATACTAAGACATTATTTCAACAATAATTTCTTACCTATTCACCTTTCATCTTTTAGCTGGTGCTGATTAACCACCTACTCATCTTTTGTTCTTCATAAAAATAAAAATACTAAGACATTATTTCAACTTAATATTAGGTTATTAAATTTGATCGATGTATGTCCAAAGACTTTATTTCTTTATTACATATTAATCCGTCCGCAGGATGTGTACGTATTAGTAGTGTGGACGGATTATGAATTTTGTTGGAAGGATTATGAATTTTGTTGTGTATATATGTAAATGAAAGTAGTTGTTTTGGTTTATATCTATGTTTCATTGGTTTTCGGTTTATAGAGTTTTGG